>WAAB01003296.1:0-30269 GCA_013389865.1 Piaya cayana | reverse complement strand
TCTGCATCTGTTTTTCAACAGTTTTCAGCCCTGAAAGCCAAGAATAGCTTTCACAGATGTGGGACTGCTTTTCAGACACTGATGCATCAGAACCCCAGACAAGGTCTGCTTTGAAGAGAGCCCACCAATGAAGAAAAATGAAGAAAACTGCCTTCACTACAATAAAACATGTTCATTTCCTGAACTCTGCAGAAATAAAGCTTATGTTCTTAAAGCACTGTTTGTCTGTAAATATGTGTGGCTTGAAAATCGAAGGGGAGAGTTTGATGCTTGTTCCAATTTTCAGTTGCCTTGAAGGAACTTGGTGTTGTGACTGGTAAATGCAGAAACCAGGTAGGCACCCCGATGATGGAAAATTTAGCCTCTACGCTTCCTGCCTTGCAGTAGGTCTTTTAGGTTGAACCCATGCAGAAGTTTCCTTTGGGAGACTGGGACTAAGATTCTTCTGTTTGGTTTGCTTATTCAACATCGGTGTGGTTCTTGTCTTTTCCAAATAGGAGGCAGTGGAACTGGAATACATGCAAGGGGCAGGAAGGAATCACAGATATGAGTACTACAGAGTATTTTTTATTCTTTTTACAGTAGATTATTGCATCTCCTGGGAAAGTTTGAAATCTGTGAATAAACGGTGCCATCTACTGTTTTTCTGCTAGGTGGCACCAAATGAAATAATCCAGTGTTACCTGCAAATAAACAAAAGGAGGTACTTTCTTCCCCACTGTGCTAGGTCTAACGCTGACTCATCGCTGTGAAATGTTTGTGTTCAGAAAGCAAATGCTTAAACTGGTGGAGAAAAGATCCTTTAAAAAGCAGTTCTGGAAACCTGAATGCATTCCCACATGGAAAGACTGGGTCTGCCCTTCTCAGGCAGATGAATAAAACGGGTAAGCAATAGAGTATGTGAAAAAAATAGTAGGCAGAGGAGGCAAATAAGACATCTCTGCTTGCTTTCTCTATAAAGGCAAGATGGTTGCAAGTCTTGCTTCTGCTGACACAGAAACTGCCCTGTGGATAAGGGGAGACCATGTTTGTGTGGGTTGGAGGCATCTGTTGCCTGGACCCCTCCTTGCAGCTGTGTGGCAGCGCTTCCCTTCTGGATCGAGAATTTCAATAGCAAGCCATAAACTGGGCAGAACAGACCAGAGGGAGAGACAGGATTTCTACCCTGGACACATTAAGATTGAGAATATCCTCTCTGCCTTGTTTTCGCTGTGTCTCTGCAGGGAGTTGCATCTGGAGGTATCTCTGGACATCTCCTGGCTGGGTACACAAAGTCCTACAGACTGGGTCACACCTTCTATGCGCTGCGTCACCAGATGGAGCCACATCTTGGGGCAGGCCCTGTGTGGCCATCGGTTTCTGGGTTGCAGACGGACAACAGGGAATATAGGTCAGTTGTGGGGATTACAAGACAGCCTCACATGTCACAAAGAAGTTGGGCAGGTCTGTTTTATCTAAGGGGACATGAGAGCTCAAGGGATGCTACCTGCAGACATTTAAGGGATGACTTGGGAAAAGAACAAGCTAATATTCCTGATCTTTTAGTTGCTCAGGATGCTTTAAGTTTCCAGGCTTTCACCACCTTATCACCTCCTTGAACTATTAAGGGCAAATTGTGGGATTTCTAATAAAAGACAAATAGCTTGAGAATTTTTTAATTTTTCTTCCTTCTTACTGCAGAAAACCTTTTTCCTGATAAAAAAAGGTGAGAGGGTGCTGCAGGTCCACCTGTGGGATGGCTGCAAGGTGCACCTACAGCTCAGATCTTCAGGTATGGACAGAAGGTGGCAATATACAGTGATCAGAGTTACTCAGATCTGAGTGTCATGTGATAGATGTATCCCAGCAATGCTGGCTCTGCCAGGTCTCTAACATGGGCCAGATCTGGTCTTCTGGAGGTGTTCAGTGTCAGCAGGTTTAAAAACAGTAAATCTGCATGTTCAGGAGAGAGTGGGGCTCATGCAGGGGGTGGCTGCATCCCTTTGCCTGCACCGGGTAAGGCATCCCCTGTAGATGACTCTCTCCTCACTTTGTGAAGAAGGGACCTAGCTGATGAACCTGAATGGTTGTGCTTCTACTTATGCTTTGTTGGGTTGATGAAGAGAACCTTTAGATTACAAGGAAAAGTAGGACAGGAGAGCTGGCAGAGGGAGGTGGTAACAGGATAGCTGGATGAGGACATGAGCTTGGATACAAATATTTGTCTTGATGCTTCTTCAGCCCAGTCCTCCAAGGATTTTGCTTCCTCTGGAAGCAGCAATGGCTCAGGATGAATGTTTTTGGTTTTCTTAGAGAATAAGGAAATCCTTGTGATTCGTAGCTTCACCAGAGCTGAGAAGAAGCATAGGTTGTGACACTGGTTGTAGCTGCTCTCTCCCAAGACTGCACATTACTGGCTCTTGGGGCCTGTCACATCCTTCCTGCACTACAAGAGCACCAGGGGTAGTGACACTCCCAGTGAGGCTTTCATCCTGGTGCACTGAGAGAAGCAAGAAAACACAATGTCTCCCCCTCAAAAATCCCTAACACAGATGATCTGGGCATAGCCCAGGCAGAGAAAAGAAGACCCTGCTGCCTAAACAGGTTGCTTTGTGACAGCTGCTGTGCATCAATGATGGCTGGAGGGCAGAGGCACTCACAAATGGATCCATGAACCTTTTGAGGCCCTAGAATAACATGGTTATGAAGGAACTGGTAGCAGCTCTTGGTAGGCAGTGAGTCTGGGAATCTGTGACTCTCCTTGCACATCAGGCCATTTCATTTTCACCCACAGTAGGATGATAATGTCCTCAGAGTCTACTTCAGCCTCCAGCCAGGAGGCATGGAGCCATCTTACCTTTCTGCCACTGAGAAACAGTGAAGTGGGTTAATGCAGCTGTAGATTTCCCTTAGTTGTTTGCTGGTGCTGGAAGGGCAGATGAATGGACAAGCTGTAGAGAGTGGGGAACATTGTAAAATCCTGAAGCAAATGACACCATTTAGCATTGCTTGGCCACACTCCCCAGAGGAAGGGAGTGATGCTCCCTATCCTGCAATGCCTTCACGGGCAGTAGATGTGGATGGTGGAATGCTGTGGGGCAGTTTCTTCCTGGGATGAGAGGGGAAGCCCTACTGAAAGGCTCCTGTAGCAACAGGCAGCTGCAGCTGTGGGAACCCTGCCAGGAGCTGTGGATGGAGTGGAATCTTGAGGCCAATCTTGCAGCCAAAACAGCGCCATTCATCGGCACTCAATAAACAAAAGTGCCTTGCTGTTTTATCCAGGAGATAAGAGCGCGGGGCATGAGATTACTTTCCCTTGCATGCTCTATGCTGAGCGTGGGAGCCCGCATCGGCTGCCAAAGGAGCCAGAGCACTGCTGCTGTGGGACGTACTGCAGAAAGGCACACAGGAACAGGAGCTGCTGGTGTCAGACAGCTCCATGAGCCATAGCTCCATGGGTGCTGGGCATAGCAAGATGTTGCTGCTTACTGGAGCAGTCCTGCAGGATGTGTTGCAGGAACTAGGCCATTTTGCAGGCCAGCTCATGACACATTACCTATTAGCGCTCCAGGGTGAAGCCTGCAGCTCTACAAGTCAGCTACAAAGGGAAGAAAATTCTACTTTTATGCCTTTTTGGCTTCTTGATGATCAATGTTGGAAGCTTTTTGCTTGGCTTGTTGTTTATTTTTTTTATTTGGGGTTTGTGGGGTTTTTTTTTTTTCAAAGACGAACATTGCTGAGCCTTGATTTCCCTACTTTTGCTGGAGAAAAGTGGCTGGAGAGTTTGCTGGTAGAAATTGAGGAATACATTTCTCCTGATATTTGTTAGGCATTTGAATTAAATAGCTGCTACAAAGATGTCTGCAGCCTTCTTCTGAGGAGTGATGGCCAGACAGGACAGACAGACCATCTAGGCTGGTTCACCTGCATGGTCTTGCAGCCTTGAGCTCTCAGGGGCAGCAGAGCTGGGCTTGGGGTAGACCTGTTGCCTTTCCACATGCACTTCAGTCCCTGGTTGCATCCACATCCTCTCTCACTTCCGTAATGTCAAGCATGTGCACAGAAAACGAAACCAGATCTGCTGAGTCTAGTGGTTTCTAGATGATTCCCGGCATCCAAGCTGATGGCCAGCTGTGAATCTGTTCCTTTTATTCCTACTGTTTGGCTGTACTCTCAGCTGTTGGATGTTGGATGCCTCTCCTACCACCTCTGTGCCATCACCTTTAGGGATACATTCTGTGGTCCCAAAGAAGAATGAGATCAGGCTCAGCTGAGATTCTTGTTTACAGAAAACAATGTTGACTGATGCTAGTTATGTTACTGCCTCATCAATCTTGATCAGTTAAATTGTCTACTAGCCCTCTGATAATCACATCCTGGATGGTCACCAGGCCAAAGGAGATGTGACCAAGCTCACCAGATTTGCCTCTTTTAACTGTTGGTTTAATACTCACACTCATCAGGCACTTGGGGATTCACTGGCACTCCACAATTTAATAAAACAGAAAAATGCAAATGGAGAAGGAAGCTGAAAAACATTAGCTTATGAAAGCCTCTTTCTTTGCTAGCAGACTGAACTTGACCCATGTCCTTGGCAGGGCTAAACCAGCCCACAGCTTCTCTGGCAGCCAGGCTGAAAGCAGTGAAAGACTTTGAAACTCCTGCAGGGGATGCTTTGTGACAAGCTGAGCACAAACCTGGTATAATGCTCCCAAGCGTGCCAGGAAAACAGCAATGTTGCCTCATACAGGAGGTCAGGAGCTCGGCTCTTCACCTTATCTCAGATGCCGATGTTGCTGCTTTTGAAGCTCTGCTTTGAACCAAATGGTTTTAAACCTCTCTTGCGTTTTTTCAGTAGAAAAAAAAAATCTGTGTCTGACAGCACAGGAAACCTTGACAACCTGACACTCACTGAATGCGAACTTCCTTCCTCTGCTTTTTTTATCCTCTCTCTTAAAGGCTGTCAGAAGAAAAAGGTCCTTTGCACCATGCAGGTTAAAAAGAACAGTTGTTTTTATGCAGCAGAACCAAAAATAAAAATGGGTGATTGCAGTCCTCTTAAAACTCGACCTTAACCTTGTCTTTGCCAGGGGACAGTATTGCCCTACCAGCACATGTATGAGATGTCCCACTATGATAAATAGTAAAATCTATCTGCATCTATCCACACTGGATTCAGTTCAGCTTTTGTCTGAGTGAAACCCACCAAAGGTTTTTGCAAAAATAGCACAGTTGGGGACCTGCCACCACCAAATAAGGGGGTGGGAAGAAGTTTTGTAGCTGGGGAGTAACAATGGTGACCACAGCTCCCTTGCCCTCTGTTTTTCTGTTCTCAAAACTGAGGTGCCCAGCTTCAGTACCCACCAGATCAGCCTGCCTGCAACCCACGCCTCACTGCCCACTTTCCCAAGGAGGTGGTGGAGACAAGGTTGTGTGGTTGGACAGAATATGCAGATAATTCCCTACCCAGAGCACCTGCTTTTTCTTCCTGTGATGGATGCTCATCCAATACACACCAAACCCATGACTGTGGTGCACAGGTCTCTTTCCTTTGGTCAGGCACCACCTTTCTCAAGTGAGCTTTCCATCTCCTGTGCTGTATCTTCCAATGCTTTCCCCACCGCAAGTTGAAAAGTGCACAAGCTGCTCCCTTTTTTGCCTACATCTGACTCATTAGCATTGGCTTCTGATGCTTCACCGACCTCTGGTTATATCTTCTCACCTTGGGTTACAGGTTCCTGACTGTGATAACAAGCTATCACTTTCAGGTGTGTGCACAGCTCTGATGTTTCTGAGCTGTTCATCGTTCACTACTCTTTATAATTCTCCCTTCTGTTTTGTGCGTGATGTCCTCGTTAGCCTGACAGGCTCCACCATCCTCACAGCCCTCTTTGTCCGATCATCTCTGATTCATCACACAGGCCGGCTGCATATTCAGGCTCTGTCGGCCGCTAACCCCACATTCGCTGCCGGGCGGGAAAGGATGCTCTTACAGATGGATTTCCCTGGAGAGCTTTCCCTTTTCCTTGAGAAACCTGCGGGTATGGTTGATTGGAATGGTTGGACTCGATGATCCTGGGGGTCTTTTCCAACCTAGTGATTCTGTATCAGCCAAGAGGCAGAGAGCTGGCTGGATGCCCCCGTCCTCCTCGCCTCCTCCTTTAGTTTCCAAAGCCTGCTGAAACGGTCTCCGTGGCAGTTTTTGTGTGAGGACCGGGGCCCCCTTAAGCTCCCGAAGCGACAGTTCAGCCTTTGAACTTACACGCGACGCCTGCCCTTGGCCTGGAGGGCAGCAGGCACATCTTTTAACTGTGAGAGCAGGGAAGCAGATTGGAGCAGACTGTCCAGAGAACTCCCTGGGGGCGTTCGAGGCGAGGCTGGACAGGTCTCCGAGCAGCCTGAGGCGGCGAGAGGTGACGGTCCCCACGTCGGGCCTGTGCCCGCCCCCGGACCCCTCACGGTCCCTCCCGTCTCTCGAGGCCCGCCCGTGGGCGGGGCGCCGCGTTGCCGTGGCGACGGGGGGCTGGGCGCGCGCTGCTGCGCCGGGCGCGGTCGGAGGGGGCAGAGCCGAGCCCCGCACCGCGCTCCGCACCGCGCCGGCCCGGCCGGACCGCGCCGAACCCGGTCAGTACCCCGTGGCCGCGGGACCCCCCTCCTGCCCCGAGGCTGCGGGACCCCCTGCTTCCCCTCCGCCCCATCTTCCCTTCTTCTCGTGCTGACCCCCTTGCGGCTGTGGGCTTCCCTGTTCCCCCCCCATTCCTCCCCCGGGGGCTGCGGGCTTCCCCCATTCCCCCATCTCATGTCCCCTCCTCCTTCCTCATTCTCCCCCCTGGGGCTGCGGGCTCCCCCATTCCCACACCCCTCCCGCGCCATGTGTCCCCCCGTCCCCGGGGCTGCAGGATCCCCTCGTTCCCCCCCTCCCCCACAGGGCTGCGGATTCTTCTGGTCCGCCCGCCCCCCCGATGCCCCTTCCCTTTCCCTATTCCCCCCCGGGGGCTGCGGGCTCCCCTGTCCACCGCCCCCTCGTGCCCCTTCCGCATTTCTCCCCCCGGGACTGCGGGCTCCCCCTGTATCTCCCTCATGCCCCTTTGCCTTCCCCATTCCCCCTCCCGGGGCTCCGGGCTATCCCCATTCTCCCCCCCGATGCCCGTTCCCTTTCCCTGTTCCGCCCCCGGGGCTGCGGGCTCTCCCCATTCCCCACCTCCGCCAGGCTCTGTCAGCCCCGCCGGTCCACCCGCCGGTCCCCCGCCGCCTCCGTGTGGAAGCCGAGCCCGGGAGTCGGGCCCGAGCTCCACGCGGGGCTGAGGTCGCCCCGCTGGGCGCTGGGGCTGTAGCCGCGTCACCCGTCCGCTCCCGGCCCGTGTCGGGGAAGCTGCGAGTAACACGCGCGATTTCCCTTTTATTGCCCCAGCGCTGCTGCTGCTTTTTATATTGAAAGCGATTTGCGTGTTTCCCCTGGGCCTCTGATTGCTGGGGTCATTTGTAGGGTTGTAGCCTTTGGCCACCCTTCAGCTGCAGGGCAAGGTTCTGCATCTAAGCCTCGCCGAGCTCCTTCCAGACTCCCCTAAGCCAGATCTGTGCCTCTTCGAGGTAGGTCAAGGTTATTGCGCTCTTCCTCCCATGGATGGGGAATGTGGAAATGTTGACAGAGGCTGTAGGATTTCCTCAAGGTCACCCTGGGAATGGGACCTCAAGCACCCTCTTCTCTCTTGCTGCACCCTCAGGAGTTCCTGGGCTCCTGCTGGGCCACGGTCCACTCGTGGAAATATTTTTTTTCCAATGCCCTAGGCCTCTCTCCTCCTGGGCTTTGAAGATTTTAGTTTACACTGGCTATCAGAGCAACAAACATCAGTGCATGATCTCAGCTATATTTATGTGGCCTAATATCTCTTAGATATTAGGGTTTTTAGTTTCAGGCTGGCTGATTTTACCACAGCGTGTTCATCTCTCAGAGTCTCACTGCTCTTAGAATCTGACCTATCATGGTGTGACTGCTGCTGTTGGAATGGTATCTGCAGTGATTTTGGCCACTGCAAGTCACTGTGGCTTTGCCTCTCAAGAACTTACTTCTTGGCAATAGCAAGCAAAAGACAATGGAATTGGAGTGGTGCTTTGCTGATGATAATGTATGATGTGGGACTGAGTGGCAGCTGTCTTCTTGTCCTTGGCTTGTGTTTTGCTTTCTAGACTTATAAAGGTGTAGATGAGGTTTATTACGATGCGATGCATTACTCTGACATCTTCACCAGAAAATAAACATCAGTATTTTACGAGGATTTACCCTTTTAATGTCTTGCCTGTAAGATTTTTTATTCCTCCTTCTTGTTATTTACACAGGTACAGGTTTTCTCCTGGTGCTGTGTGCTTGGGCTCATTTGCTCACCAAGTGCCCGTCATAGTAAGGTGCGTTATGCTTTGAGGGTGGTTGTTGGCAGAGATGGATGGTTGAGTTGGAACAGGGAACAAATCTGTGTCATATCTTGGAGCCTGGCACTGCTCTGAAGGAAAGTCTGCAGTCTTGTTTGATGCCCAGCAATCTTGTTAATGTCTTACTAGGATGCCAGGGCCCTAGAAGATCCTCCTGCTGCCATTTTAAGAAGGAGTAGTGTGCTGTATTAAGTTACTAGAAGGTACAAATCACTGACAGCCTGTCAGGACCATTTGCTCAAGATTTAAGTTAATTGGCAAGACAGGGAAATACCTACCTGGCTGGCCAAGGTGGCAGCAGCATGAAAGCTGCTGTGGAAGCACTTTTGTGTCAGATTTCATGTTATAGGTCTCTGGCAGGGCAAAAGTGTGATGGAGAGAAGGGATTGAGACACAGTGACTGGTGTTTGGCATGGCTTAAAACTTGGGAGCCATGAGGATTTGGAGCTCTGTTCTGATAAGTGTGTTATAATGGGGAAAGTCTTGCTTGGGAGCTGTAAGCATTTCGTCTGCCTATACAGTTGCTCTTGCGTAACTGTTGTCATACTGAGAGTTGTGAAATAGTAGGAGGAAGAGATTTTGTGGAGTAGGGCAGCAGCATTTTTAGGTGGATAGATGTTGTGCTGTGTTTAGCTAGAGTAAAACACATCTAGAGCCACCGTCCCTGACTGGGGACCCAGTTTTGTAGATTCACCCAAGAACAGCTTTTCCATGAGAGTTAAAGCCTGATGTAGGAAACAGGGTTTTTTTCAGAGTGTGTGATGATCATGCAGTGCTGTGAAAATAGTTAATTATCCCTGGCACTCGGGGGTTTATCTGAATAATCTGCAGCCAGGAGGCTGTAAGAGGAGTGACGGATTAATCGCTGCTTCTGTGGTGTAGGGCTATGTGGTCTCCATCTCTGGAGAGACCAGAGGGCTAATCTTTGGGGTTGCTGCTGGCCTGAGGGTTATTTGTCTTACAGATGTTGGCAAACCTCTGGATCCTATCTCACCCCACTGTGGAAATAACATGCTCTTGGAGGGCAATTGTCAAATTCACGGTAGCTGCAGGAAGGTGATATATCCATGTGAAATTTGAGGGGGGTGAAAGGCTTGTGTGGTGAGAAGAAAAGTTTAGCAGTGTTGTATGTAGCCATGGAGGGGTTTGTGATCCTTGGTGCTGTCTGGCAGCAGGTCTGCCTTGTTCCAGGGAGAAGCTTTCTTTTGTCACTTGATCCCTGTGCACACTTGGGGGCAGGGAACTGTGACTCTTTCGCACTGCCAACTTCCCAGTGCCAGCAAGATGCCCTGTGCAGAGTATTTCAGTTTAATATGCTCTTTCTGTCTGTCTAAAATCACACTGTGCTGTCAGAAAGACAAAAAAGAGCTTTGAACTAGGCCTCAAGGGGGAAGGAAAGGGGTAGAAAAGTGCAAAATGTTTTTGATTGGTTGTTAGGAGATCCTGTGCTGGGAGATGATGTGTAACCAAACCCAGTTTGGAACGCCTGGGACAAATGAGTTTCCATGTGATCCTGAGTGCTGCAGTCCATGTGTATTATGATAAGATGCTAATGTCCTATTAAGGGAGTTTCTGCAGTTTCCCCTTTTCTAGGCTGTTTCAGAACAGAGAGGCCTGAGCCTGCCTTGTCTCTTTTTCAGAGTGTTTTTTCCCCGTGGTTTTTTTTGGTTTTTTTTGTTTTGTTTTGTTTTGTTTTTCCCCAGAATGAAGTTTCTGCACAGCTGCTGGCAGGTCAGTGGTGTCTCAGAGCTGTGCACCTTCGCCCTTGTCTGGAGTAAATTGATGTAGCTCAGGCAGAAGCAGTAAAGCAAATTTGGTTTGCACCCGCTGAAGCTGGGCCATCATGTGGGAGCCCTTGAGCTACAGGAAGAGCCTGGCACACAGCCTGTTTGGCCTGTTGCTTACAAGTTTTTTAACATCCTGTTAGGCTTCCAGTTGGACATGGTTCTCTCCCAACTGCCTCTGCGTCCCTGTTTAAATCTGCAATACTGTGTAAGGACAAGTGCTTGCACCGCTCCTTCAACAGCAGCAATGCAGGATGGGTAACAACCTGCCTGGTCACAGCTACTGCAGGTACATCAGGAATGGCTGTTATTTGTTTTACATCCATGTATGTGTTCACCCAAGTCCATAACTGTGTTTTCCAGAAATGCAAAAACCTACTTTGATGCCCATGTTTGCACATTTGGGCTTTCTTAGAAGCACCCAAACATCTCTGCTATCAGGAATTTGGGATAATTTGAACTGCCAATTAATTGACATGGCAAACAAGCTATGAATCCTGCCTATGGGAGCCAGTGCATTGTTTTCATTTTTTGCTCTTGAACACATGCGTATGTTTCATTGTGCATTTCTCATAAATGGCTGCATGGACTTACTGAAACCAGTTGCCTTGTCTGTCTGCAGTGAGACAATGGGACGTGATGGCAAGCATCTCTTCTGCTCTGCTGAAGGGGTCCATGATGTCTAATAGGACAGTGTGTTTCAGCTTCCCTGGCACTGTGATTTGATGAAGCCTTTCTTTTTCTGCAAGGCTGTGTCCCCTGTCCTGTGCCTGATTGGAGTGGGGACTATCATTTGGTCATAACCAGCTAACAGCACAGTGGGTTGCTAGAGCTAATGCTGTGTTGCTCCAGCTAATCATAACAGCAGAGAAATAACTTTTCCCTCTTTTCTTCTATTCACCTTCCATGCAAAGATAGTGGGAAGGAGGAGGTGGATTGAGCTGTCCAATGTGAAACTGGATGTTGCTTTAACCTTGCAGTATTGATTGCCAGTTAGTTCCAGTTGTTCTGAAGATAAGTAATAGAGGGTACAAAAGCTTCGGAAAACAAGACAAAACCTCAGACAAACACAATAAAAAGACCTTGTAGCTCTGGGTGGTTTGGATTTATGTCTGGCAGTCTTCTCTTACACATCTGCAAATACAAAAGCTTTGAATACTTGCTGTCTTAGGAGGGCTGCCAACGGCAGCTTGGGGAAGGGGAAGGCACCTGGACAGCAATGCATGTTCTGTGTTAGGAGAAATGCAGGGTACCGTTTATTTAATTTGTAGGGTCTCTGTTGATTTAATGCAGGCTGTGGTGAGCTGCTCACAGGAATGCTGTCTTATGTTTATTTTTTTAAAACTTTTTCACAAGTGGTTCTTGTTCTCATTCTGGTTCTGCTGTTGTGGGTGGGTAGCTGTGCCTTGTCAAACTTCCTTGTGCCCTACTCCTTCCTTTGGCGCTGATGCTGATGTGTGGCCAGTCAGGAGAGCTTTTTTCTTTCCTGGGTTTGTGGTGCTTATCCAGAGGCCAGGATGAAAGAGACTGATTTTGATCCAGCTGATTTTCCCAGAATGGCACGAATTTGAACAGCTGAAGATGACTGAAGTCCTGTCAAGATGGGACTGCCCCAGCTGGAATTTGGCTTCATGATTTGTGGCTAATGCTCTCTATTTAAAGGCTGTCCCAGCTATGAGGAGCTTTGTGGACAATGTGGGGACAGGAAAGAAGGAAAACTTCCCTTCTCATACAGAACAGTGATGATGGGCTTGGAGGAGGCCTTTGAGAAGAGAGAAGGTATGTGTTTTTCTTTCAATTAAAGCACAGAAGATATGGGACTTCGAGCAAGGCATTTTAGTAGGAAAGCAATGCTGTACCAGTGAGCTATACGAGTGAGTTTGGATCAAGCCAGAACACGGTCCAATAACCATGATCCTTCATTTCTGAATGCAACTGCAGCTTCCATTTAATCCTTTTTTCTTCAACAAGAGGTTGTAATGTGAAAGCTCCTAGCCAGGGTGAGTGCTGGCTTTATGCAGATGAGCTTGTGGAAGGAGATGGTAGCACGTGGTGTGCTCAGTCTGGAGCAGTGCATCTGTCATTCTGTTGCTGCTGAGTACTCTATCCTTGTTACTGTAGTCTCTGACCCCTTTCTGCCTTTAGTGGGTGTGCTGCCTGTGTGCCTTGGCAGCGGAGGTGATGGCGGTTCCCTGTTGCCTGCCAGGTGGGTTGGGATGGAAACACCTTCTCCAAGGCCATGTGCAGACTGAAGTCTTGTTTGGTGCCCTGTTCAGTGCTGTGCTCTCTGATCTGTGATAGTTAAGCATTTATAAAAAAGAAAAAAGAAGGAAGCAACTTTTAGGGACAGGATATGACAGGGGCTAACTGTGAATTTGAGTACTGCTTTCTCCTTTGCCACAGATTCAGAGCACAATCTTGGATCAGCAGTAAAATGTCTGTCTCTGACCCTGTCCTCCACAGTCAAATATGGACAGCAGCACTTACAGGGTTTTGTCACTTGTATGCAATAGCAATGGCTGCTGTTGCAGAAGGAATGATCTGATGTAGTAATTGGTCTCTCCTTCTGGATGCCCTGTTTTCCTTTTTCATATTGTGTTGACTTTCTTGAGGATGGGGTAGCTTCCTTTTTCCATGTCCTAGGTAAGCTGAACTCTTCTTTATAAGGCAGTGGGAGCACTTGTTGATTCATCCCATCCTTTAGGAGTGGCTGTTTGAGGGCTGTTTTCTAAAGCTAGTAGTTCTTTTGAAGAACATAAAACATATTGTATTTACTTGACCCCTTTCCCCAGAATTGTCCTGTGCTTTGTTAGCAGCTAAATGTGTGCATGACCTGAGCAGCTGTTGTCTTTTTGATGTTGTTTTGGGGGGAGGGGTTTTGGTGGGTTTTTTTTTTTCCAGAAGCTTACAATGCAGATTCATCAATGCCCCACTCTGGTTCTTCAAAACTAATAGAGAGCTTGGATACTGAAGTGGTAAGTGCTAGAGAAATGCCAGACGCTATATTAACAACTAAACTCAGCCCCCAGCCCTTCTGAAAGGATGATTTGCAAAAATATTCCAACAGATGGTTTGAATTCGGCTTTCGAAAGGGGAGAAGAAATGCCAGGCTGCTGCTGAGCTGTGTGTCGGCATGTGTCGTGCAGTGTGCTGCCCGCCAGCACGCTCCTGGGGCAGCTGAGCAGGCTGTTCCCGCAGCCTCTGTATGCTCAGGAGGCATCTGTGCACTGCTGACTCAATTTCTGTGGCTCTGCCAGGTCCCTGGTGTGGAGTGAGCTCCTGCTTCCCCTGCGATGAGGTTTGATCATTGGGCCTGTTTGCTGGGGAGGCAGAATAATATTGTGGGAGAGAAGCTGTGGAGCTGCCATGTAGCTTGTGAAATGCTGCTTGGCATGCAGGTAAGATTATGGGAAAGCTGCAGCGTGATCTGACAGTAGGTTGTCTCTTGTGCTGATGCAGATACCTGGGACCTGTGACAGTAGAAACTGAGGTGGTCTGGAACTGGAAGCAAATAGATCAGCTGTGGGAAAGGGCGTTTGCTGTTGGGACACAGCTGTGCATACATGTGAGCTGACAAACTTGCTGGTGGCTTGAAAGGACATGGGATGTTCAGGGGCCCTAATGAACTCTGGCAGAGCTGGCTGGGATGGCCAACCACCCTGCTACCTGTCTCCTGAGAAGGTTGCTGCTCTTGCTTCCTCTTTTAGAGGAACACTGTTTCCCCAGCTGGTACCAGACCTGGGGTCCTGACACTAGCCATGGCAGCAGCAGTGTTGTGTTACCTCTTGTGTGGGTTCTGCCATGGGGCATGACAAGCTCTTACGTCGGTAGCCACAGCTTGCTCCAATGGGGATCATGGATTGGAGCTCAGAAATCCTTGCCTGCTTGTCATGCTGCTCACTGGCACAACAATTCATTGTGTCTAATGCTATTTGATGTTCCTGCCATGTGCTCTTTGGCGAGGCAGTGCTGGTTGATAGTTAGAGCAGGGCTGGGAGGTACTTCAGGAGTGATTTTTTTTTCTTAAACTTTCTGAAAACAGGTTTAATTTTTAAGCAATGCAAGATCAGTCACTTTACTGAGGATGCTTAATGTGTCAGGCAAATTCTTTTGGATATCTCTGGTAGGTAGTGATGTTATACACTTGCATATGCAGTGTAGCCAGGTAAGACATTTAATATCTAGAAAATGACTTTCCAAGTTTGACTTATTTCACTCTTTTCCTCTCACCTTTTTTCATTTCTTGTGTTATCCACCTCCTTCTGCTCTGCTCAGGTGAGCAGGACTGCATGTGTTTTCATTTGCCTGTAGCCTCATGAATATATTGGCCTTCCAAACAGGGAGACTTGCCTGCTTTGCAGCCTGCTCATCCACAGCAGTCTGGATGAGCAGGGAACTGGTGGATGGCTTATTCCAGACTCCTGAGCTGTCAGGCAGTGGTTGTAGTCCCCTTGGCAATTCCCTCACTTGTTACAGAGTGTGTATGAGTTTGCCTGGAGGAGCAGCTAACCTCTCTAGGTGCAGCATGACCTGTGTAGGGATGCTGATATGTGTTTAGCAAGGAACAGTTTTGTTTAGATCTGAACAGCTTTAGCATAAGCAAGCAGCTGAGGTAGGAAGAAAGAAATACAGTTTGTGATGCAGCAGCAAAGCAAGTATGTTCACACAGCAAAGGGACTAGCAGCAGCAGTGTCTTGTGTTGCTATTTGTGTGGCTTAGCGACAAGGAATATTGGTTAATAAGACATTTAACTGGCATTTCTTTAGTGTACTGGGAGCATTAGTCACATTCTGCATTCAGCAGTGGGAAGTAATGGACAAGCTACCTTGCTTCGAAAGGTTCCGACCTGCTGTTGCAAAGGGTTTAGGAGGCTGGAAGGTGTCTTTTTGTTACCTTGTCTGCTCTCTGTGTCTGGTCACTGCTACAAAAGGCAATACAGTCTTGGCTCTAGTGAGCACCTGAGCTTGCAGTCTACACCAGTGTTTATGTGCTGGCATGGTGGCTCTTGCACAGTGTTTCTCTGTCGCCTTGCCTTAGGTGGAGCCCAGCTTCTGACTCCAGAGAGTGACTGACTAGGAGGATTTGCTTTCTTTTAGATCCTTTGGGTCCTGTTTCATTAAGCTGTGATATTTTAGCATTGGCACCCACATTTGGGCTTGGTTATCTTGGAGCACTGTGGCTTTGCTACAGAGGCAGAGTGGGGAGTTTCTGGACGCATTGCTGTTCTAACCAGGCTCACACAATCCCTCTTTGGGACTCTGAGTGACAGCTGTGAGTTAATGTATTGCCCCACAGGGCCCTGGGTTTCCAAGTCTTTTAAATCATTTTATTTAGGTCCCAGAAACTCTTATCTCTCAGGTTCTCCTGGAGGGATTCTTGTTCTATTTTTTTTGTTATTTAATGGGATTTTTTTTCCTACTGCCTGCAGCAGTTGGGCTGCAAGCTGCTGCTGACAGGGGCAGTCCTCAGCCACTCCTGCCTCTCTGTTTTTGTGCTGGCACAAGCATTTGTGTGTTCATAGTTATGCATTGACCTGGGAATAAGCCTGGTCCAAAATTAATTCCTTTAGTTGCTGGAGGAAGGAAGAGTTCCATCCTTTTTGGCAGGTAGCCTGAAGTGTGCTGGACTAACAGTTGAGTAACCACAGCCTCTGCTGGGGAAGAGAATCACGTGGCTTGAGGTGCACTTCCCAGGGGCTAAAAATCCCCCGTATGGTTTCCTTCATGAAAGTATCCGAGTCTTCTCTGCCAGCCTGGTGGAAAGACTGCATTGAGCCTGTTCCAGTGCCTCTTAGTGCAGGAAACTGTGTTATACTACCCTTTCACAGCCCTTAGTTTCGCCTGGTGCGTGACTGTATATCCCCTCGAGGGTGAGAGTCAGCATCATGTGTTTAAAACACCATACAGTTCACATGGCATAGTCCTTGCTGCTGGAGAAGGCAACTGTGTTTCAGGCCTCCTGGGTACAGTCTTGAGTACCACAAGGTGCACGTGGTATAGGAGGAAGTGGGAACAGAGGGGAAAAACCCCCCACGCATTTGCATTGCTCTGGCACAGTCCCCTAGTGTTAACAGGAAAAAGCAAGTGCTTCAGGAAGCACTCAGTGCACACAAGACCTTGGATATGCAAAGGACTTCTTCCTTTTCCCTTGCATCCCAGGAGGTGGTTACAATGCCTAGCAGACACTAAGGAGTGTGAGCACAACTGATGCCAAGGAAGGCTTCTCACCAGGGATGATAGGGGTGAAGGATCTCTCCTTATGGTTGGCCTGAGGGAGACGAGACGCTCCTCTCTGAGCATATCTGAACCTTGCTGGGAATATGTATCTCTTTTCTGCTGTCCTTTTGCTTCTCCTTGCCACAGTCTGTTCCCACTTCTGAAGGCTCTGTTCTTGTTGTGACATGGGAGGTGAACATGGTCCTTCCCATGTTGCCAGGTTGGTTTAGGGAGTCAGTTAGGATTGCCTAGCTTGGTCACACTGCAGCCTGAGCACAGCTTCTTTGCACTGCCTGCCTGGTCAATCTGTCCCCGTCTGACTTTGAGGATGTGGAGGAGACAGGTCTGCATGAGAAGCGTTGGGTAGGAAGGTGCTGGATGCTCCCAGCACTGCTCTGTGGCTGGAGGCTGCCAGTGCCACGTGGTCCCTACAGGAAAGGGGCTGCATGCAGGGTCCCAGACTCGTGGTCCCAAAGTATCAGAGTGTCATCCCAAGGTTTGCAGTATGTTCTGGGCCATAGAGATAGGAAGGGACAAGCTTGCTGGCCCTTTGGAGAAGGAATCCTTTGTCTCTCATTGCACTAAGTGCTGTGTGAGTGAAGGAGGTTTTTTGCATATTAACCAGCAGCTGGGTTGAGAGAGCTTTAGGGTGCAAGCTGCGGTGCTCCTATGCCTCTCCTCTAAAAGCCATGTCAAGGCAAGTACTTTTGGTTCTCCCCCAGATATTATGAAAGAGCCTGGGTTGGCTGTGCCCTTCTCTCCCTTTGCCCTCAGGGCACGCTGGGCTTGTTTGAATTAATGTAATTAGCACATGCCTTATTAGCTCACTAAGGCACAAAGAACTCATGTATATTTGTAGCCAGGTTAAGCAGCCCATATTAATTTAATAACCGTGTCCTTCTCAGTGCATGGCAACAGTTGATCACTGGTGATGACTCAGGATCAGCCACTATGGAGGGAATTTGTGTGTAGTGAATATGTATGTGGTTCTCTTTTGTTGTGTTGCATTTTTATTAATGATCAGAGCTGTGAAGGGAATTAGCAGCAGGTGCGGTACGCAGAAGGAAGCTTTCAGTGCAGGTTGGCTCAACAACCAGCCCTGGTTATTTCCTATGCCCTGTACTGTCTGTAGAAAAAGAACTCATAGAATGAATCACTGTGATATGACCAGACCAGGAGGTGGAAATACACAGAAATAGATTCTAGCAACCCATGTTTGAACTCTGCTCCAACTAGGTTATGAACTGGCTACTAATAGTAATTTTGCTTCATTGTGTACCCTCTCTCTCCTGCTTGATCTTGGGACAGCGGAAGTAGGTGATGTATTCTGGTGCTGCTCTTAACTGAGACTGTGAAAGGGCAAGGTTCTCATGAAAGTTTGAAAAACAGTTGTAAGTGATTTAATTCTATGTAGTGCTGTGGTCCTCGATCCCTTTTGCTGGTCTGGGTCTTGCCACACACAGCTTAGCTCAGTCCTGTGGGATGCTGCCAGGATGCTTACCGCCTGGTTGGTGGGGTTTGTTTTGTTGTGGGGTGGTTTGGTTTTTTTTTTTTTTCAGGAGATGCAAGTTATGGGGATGAATACCAGTTTGTGTTCCACCATCCTGGAATGATGCAGTCTGCACATCCAGGATAATGGTATGTGTCTCTGTTCATGTAGTCCTGCATGTGTTTCTAAAACCAGTGACTTAAGCATTTTGGGAGCTCCTTTCGTCAGAGATCATTGTGTATACAAAGGGCACTTCCTCACTTCCTAGATTTTTTTCTCTTTTCCCCCTTCCTACAATAACTATGGATTATGCTCTTTGTGGTCAGCATGAGCTGTGGAAGTAGGAGTGGGAAGAGTAGTGCTGGAAAGCAGCTGATGTGCTTGTCCAGTCTTGGTCAGGTTTTCTGTAAGCACCTGTTGCAAGTGAGATGCAGGTATCCTGCCTGCTCCCTCTCCCTCTTTTTACTTTTCTTGTTTGCTCTTTCTCCTACCTTGCCAATTAATCTTGGGGTGTCAAGGCCTGAACTGTTCCCACTCATTGTGAGCTTGGGCAAGAACATCGTGGAGGAGATGAGGCTCTTATAGCAGGTGGGCAAGGGAACCACATGAAATTGGACAGAAGTGTGTATGTGCTTGTAATAATGTGCCCTCGTGCTGCAAGTGATGGGACATGAAGTCCCCAAGCTCCAGCAGAGACAATGAGCTCTTCTTGCTTGCATCTGCTGAGGACCTGGCCCTCCTGGGAAGCTCAGTTGGAAAACAAAAGTAGTTGTGAGTTCTCTGTGGAGTGACAGGGGATGCATACGAGTCTCTCTGCAGCAGGCTGAAGCAGATAAAATTATTTCTCCTTCCTTAGAGCCCATTCCTGGGACAGCCCAATGCTCAGATGAAAGTACTGCAAGTGGTTAGTGAGGTGAGAAGCTACAATAGTGTATGTTGTACTGGTGGTACAGGGTTATCCATGTGCAGCTCCTAATAGGTATATCGCAGGGAAGAGAAATAATAAAGAATTGCAGAAATCTGCAGGAAGAGAAATATTTGCTGAGGTACCTCAGACGTTGGTGAGAAGCGGTGATTCTCTCCCCCTCCCATTTTTATTTTTTTCTCTATTTCAGGGACAGGAAGGGGCACTGCTTGGTGTGGTGGGTAGGAAACTTTCTGTGAAGGATCAAAGCATCCTGCTGGTTTATAGCTTTGGGCCACATGACGCACACTGAAATGGGGCATTTTCTGCGCCAGCTTTTTTAGCCAATGAGGATGTTTTTCCCATCTCTTTCTCTTTTCTCTCTGTTTGCTGGCTTTGAATGAGTTTGGAGAAGGAAGGAGCAGCCTTGACCTGGTGGAGTTGAACCCAACAGCTTCATTGGTCTCCCTGTGTGCTGTGCTGTTGGAGCAGCAATGTGTCCGAGTGGGTTCAGCAGGCCCCTTTCTGGCTGCTGGACTGGAAGGTATGGAGCTTAACTTGCAGCTCTGGAGGAGCTGAAGCTGGGGCTGTTTCTGGCATGTGTCTTGTTCAGCATCAGCCTAAAGGAATACAATATAGAACAAACAAAATTGGATTGTGCGTTTTCTTTCCTCTCAAAAGAGAAGAGCTTGTATTTTCTCCCCATTTCAAGGAGAAAAAACCTTTTGTAGGGCTGCATGCAGCATTTTGAGAAAAAAACATACTCATCTTGTGACATGAAGGTGATGGTCATCTGTAACAATCATTTTTTGACACGGCTGCTGCCAAGCTGTCACAGTTGTGGGCCATCATCAGGGTCTTGGAGACATTAAATTGTATCACGTTCATCCTGTGCACCCTGCTAGCCCCAAAGCAGGAGTGCCAGCTCTCAGTAGGGGGTCTGCAGCTGGCACAGTGCTGACTGAAGCTATCAGTCCTGCCCCTATGCAACCTTGGGTTTGGCTACAGCAAGCCAGCATCATTCCACAGGAATACAGTTCAGGACACTGAACAGGAAGAGGTCTGTGGGTGTTTAGATGTTGCTCTTAGTTACTGCTGCAGTTTGGCCTGAAAAAATGCTTATTTTTCCCAGCAGGGCCACTGGTGCCCCTTTCTTTCAGAGGAGATCAGTCTGCTGAGAGCCAAGAGCCCTGGTTTTGTTGCTGGTGGGGAATGAATGGTCCTTTTCACAGCCCGGGACCTCAGGTCAGTGTTCTGACTCGTTCCTACTGAGTGAGCTGGAATCCAACCATCACTTTCTCTTGGGTGTCTTGATTGGTTGTTTTTAATTACTGCTTTGTGTGTGATGATTATTTTAAATTGAGAGGGAAGAACCATTTTTTTCCTGCTCTGCCAGTCACTTGGCAGAGCACCTAAGTGAGAGATTTGCATCATTGAGCTTCAATGGCAAGTCCTTCCAGGATTGGCCTGTCATTATCAGTTGGTTCTGCCTTTTCTTGACCACCACAGATTATAGAAGAGAAAATGCTGTACATAAGTTTTTGTTTGTTTTCCCAGCTCTGTCTCCTGTCTGCCAAGCTCCAACTTCTCAGCAAAGCTGTCCTCTTTTTCTAGCTAAAGCTGCATGTCTATGAAGCTGTAATTTCATAAAAACTGATATGGAGAACCCCTTCAGAGGAAGATGGGTTTAAAAATAGTTGAAATCACACCGCTTCAGTGCATGACTACAGGCAATAAGTACCCACTTATCCAAGTCTGATTATGGCATCATCCAAAGACATCATGTGTGGGCAATTTTACTCTCTGTCTGTTAGCTTGTGCTTCCAATGTTGGCTCCAAAATAATGTAGGCCATTATAAATGTAATTTAATTTAAGTAATAATTTTGAAGTTGACACATGTATCTAGTTCAGTGTGTTTGCGTATGAATTAGTTGGTTTGTATCTACTTTTTACAAATTCCTGTGAATTGATGCAGGGACTTGGAGGTCTCTACAGACCAAAGTCTGTGGTCTACTACGATTTTCAAGCAGAATGCTCAACCTGAATTTTTACTCTGGCCATGCTCTGATCTGGTATCACTGCATCACTAAAGATTTTATGATGAGATGCATGGAGAGGGTTTTTGGCCCTCTGGCTCCAGCAACCCTTGGCCCATGTTTCTGTCAAAGGCAGGGACAACCAAGACTGAGTGTGTGCATGAGTAGTTGTCTGTAATTTAGAGGCTTGTTACTTGTGTTGTGACTGGTCAGAAGAATGAGAGGGGGAGCAGAGCTGTAGCATGCTTGATGTGGCATTTGTACAAAGCAGAGGAACCAGGTCTCTTGAGACTCATTGACTAAACCCAAGTCTTGCTGAGTGAGCCTTGGGTGAGCCATTTCTCCTTGTAACAGCTGTCTTCACTCATCTTTTCTTGCAGTTCAGCTGCAAAACCTCCAGGACACAGCCTTGCCTTGACTAAAGGTCTGTGCAGTCCAAGGTCTCTGTTGGGGCCTCTAAGTGTTCTGCAGGACTGGTGCCCTAGGCTTGCTTTAAGATGAGCATCAGCTTTCAGGCTCTCAGTCTGGGGCAGTTTCCCAGCACATGCAAAGCTGAGGGATGTATCTGGTGTTTGTTCCAGGTTGACACAGGCCTGTTCCTCAGGTCTTTTCAGTCTGACTTGAATGCAGATGGCTTAGCACTGAGAGGCTGCGCTTTGCGAGTCTTTCTGCCTGGCCAAAGTGGGATCTGCTCCGGTAACTGGAGTGTGACCTGATGTTAGGGCCTATGAACAGAACTCTGTTTCTCAAGACATCCTCGGGTAGAGCTGGGGGGCAGGAGACTCCTCTGGGAGAGAGATCACGTTGATACAAGGAGAGACCTCCATGGGACGACTCCTGTTAAGCAATAGGGCAGATGGCTTCTGTGCTAATCTAAGTAAGTTGCTGGTTGTTTGGTCTAGAGAAGCTTTCCAGGTAAGGAAGGCACTTATTTTGCTGCTCACAATGCCTTTTGGAGGCCTTTCTCCAAGCCTTCGCTCTCACAGAGGTAACAGAAGATACTTGTTGCCTTGACTTCCTGCTTAAGGTGTCTCAGCCAAGCAGGCAAACCTGTATGACACTGTAGGGGGAGTGTGGGATCAGCCTCTTATTTCCAGTGGGGGGAGAGCATCGGAAAACTGGACGTGTTCCTGCTGCTCTAACTGCCCACAGACAGGAGATCCCAACCTCCTTCTCTGCTCTCTTGTCCTCTTCAAGTAATACCTGCTGCTCCACTCAGTCTGGTCCTTACTTTGGAGCAGCAGCTAGAGCATGTTTTCCATTGTGGCTGAGCGCAAGCAGACAGTAGGACTGCTGGTAGGTGCAGTAAAGTGGCTGTACGATATCTTCAGTAACTCTTGGGCTTTGCATTGAGGTGGCCTTGATGCCTGAGGCCAGCGGGCAGGTCTGGAGAGAGAGACAGACATTGATCATGCTGGCGAGTGAGCAAGAGTGAAAGCTGCCTGCAGCACATAATGAGACTTTTGTCCCTGAGATGAGAAGGTTGGCTGGACTGGCTTAATAGAAGCTCTCAAGTGCTGAGTCCTCTTCCTTCATGGAGAGTGGTGGAGGTGTCTGTGTTTCCACAGCTGTCTCTGTTTCGTCTTTGTCTGCTGTTGTGTGAAGGTAAAAGAGGTCTCTGAATTTCCTGTAACCACAAATAAATCCCGTGAGAGAGGGTAGTTGCAACACTGTGCATGTGGTATCAGAGTATAGCACAGAGGCTTGCAGGATCGTTCCCTGTGACAATTCCACCATGGCCTTGTTGTGGCTCCTTTCCTCTTCCATATTGTGGGCAACTATGCTGGTCTGGATGGGTAAAGAACATGGTGGGCAAGTGCCTCTACTAAGATGTTGGACTATTTTTTATCATGGCTTGTTTTTTCCTGAGCTGGAATGTTGTCATGGGAGCAGGGTGTTCCTCAGACTGACAGTTGTGGTTGGAAATCCTCTCTGAAGGTAAAGGGCAAGTCAATGTTGGAGCTGGAATGAGAGCTCAGGAGCCTTTGCTGCCAGTCAGGAGTTTTGGTCCTCCTTTTCACCTCTGTGGAAATCCAGGTAAATCTGTACTGCCACCACTTATGTTTGCAAAGCTGAGCACCTCTATGACATGCCTTCAGCCTGGGGACTGTCCTGCACTGCCAGGAAACTTGGCTATTTCTTTGTGGCATGAAGGAGGTATTTTGAGGTGTTCTTCTATGATAACAATATCTCACAGTGTGGAGAATTTAAGGCTTCCCAGACTAAGTCCAGTTTTCAAGGAGCATGGAGGCTAAGTACAGAGACAAAGTTTGCCTCATGTTTTATATGGGCACCAGCCTGGCTGTTTTCACTGCAAATGTGCGTTGGCGTTTTCGGCTGTAGATAGGACAGTGCTGGGGGACACCTATCCTGAGCAACCACAGAGAGGGAAGGCATGCAAGGCAGAGGTGAGTTCTGGAGGATGGAAGGGGCTGCAGGAGCTAAGGGCTCTTGCAGGGGACTGTCAGGAAGGAGGAACAAGCACCCTGTGTATTTGGGCTCAGCATCTTGCAAGCTCAGCAGTGCTGAGCTGTGCCACTAAGCCTGTCCCCACAGGAGTGCAGGCAGCCAATGGTGCAGTCAGGTGGTGTGGCACCTCCCCGCTGGGACTTTGGCCTCACCTGAGGCAAGGGGGTGGACCAGCCCTGAGCTCGGCACATTTAAAGCCTAGTGTCGTATGGGGACAATCAGCTGCTGACAGCGAGGCAGGTGAGTTTGCATCTGCAGCCCTGAGGCTTCTGCCTGGTGTCAGAACAGTAAGAAGGTGCTGTGCTGTGCTGCTCTGCAGCCAGAGGGGTGACAGTCTTTGACTGTGGGGGGGGCATACACTACTGTGTTCAAGAGCTGCTTTGGTTTTTTGAGGACTAACGCCCTGCTAGGTGCTGCAAGGACATTTCCATGGCAATCCCTGCTTTTGAGACCCTAAAGGCAAGCAGGCAGCAGAGATGAAACCACCACCAATTCCCTCCGTTCCCTCTATTGCAAAATGTCTTGAGGAGGTCAGAGCCAAGTCAACAGCTTCCTCTCAGCTGAGATCTTCTGATCCTGCCCCCCTGTTGTGCTTTGTGCCTGGCACACATCTAGAAGGTGGCTTCTCTCAGGAAGTATTTGCAATTCAGCTTGTCCTCTTGAAACTTTATCTTTGAGATGGCAGCTTTGCTTCAGTTGTTAGCAAAACTTGGCAGGATGTCTGTGCCTTCAAATGTATTTACGCTGTGAAGGAAGGTGATGTGCTGATCCAAGAGGGTTTATCCTCTCACAGCATGTATTAGTTGCTGATTTCTTCCCCTCTCACTCCCTTCTCTGACTGTTACTGATTGCAAAGCTGTGTCCTGTCCGCACAGTGGATGTTGGCACAGCATTCCTCCCTCCTCTTGTGCTCTGAGCCCTGCTTCTCGATTTTTGCTTCTCTGACTGGGGCACTGAATTTGTCTGCTCTCCAGACAAATGGGAATCATGTGTAAGGGAGTCCTGCCTTCCCCTTGTGCTGTTTATTTTCAAGTCAAGGTTGTAGTCTGGATGTTTGCTTTCAGTGACAGCTCCAGCATATGCTGGCCTCCAGTTCTGTCTCATCCCTGCCTGACCACTCTGCACATACGTTTGTGCTGGCATGAAAGCAGGGATGGTAACACATGTCTGGGTGTAGGGAGAGGATGGGACTGCTTCCTTTGGTCATAGTGCCAGCTAACAGTGGCTGAAGATCTGCTGTCAAAACAGCAGCCTGCGTGCACTTAAATGAATCGGCACATCTGACAGTCTGTGCATGGGAGGCTGTGGTCACTGCAGAATGGGGCTGCTGGTGAGGGGAGAGCCTGAAAATGGGAGGGCAGAAGTGAAGAGCCAGCCTCTAGGCAGGGGCTGGTGGACTGAGTGCTTGCGACTGGTTTGGAGGATACCAGCAGTGGCTCTGGCCTGGCAGAGGGAAAGCAGAACAAGGAAGGTGCTGAACTGCTGGAACCCCAAAGGTGAGACTGTGGGCGGAGCAGTGGCATCTAGGGGTAAAGGTCCTGGAGAAAATCTTACCATCTTTGTAGCATAGGTGTGTTGAGTGTGTGTGGTGTGTGGCAAGGCAGAGGGGCTGTGAGGACCAGCTACATCCAAAGCTGGCTACTCTATCGCACTCTGGAGCTGGGCAAAGGAATAGGCTGGGTTGAGGAGGCTCCTAGGCTGTCTACACACTGCAATGTGAGCTTTGGGCTGTTTGCATTGCTTCTCCACCTAGCGCAGAGGTGATTTTGTGGGCTACAGTGCGTGCATTGCTGCTCTGAAACTAATTTGCTTGATCATTTCAATAAATGTAAGAGGGACACCCCAGTGTGCAAGTAATGGGGCATTAATCCATGCCTAGCTGTGTTAACAGCACTCCAGGCAGGAATTAACACCATGTAATTCATCGCCCTTGTAGCTCTTGCTCTCTTAATTATGAGATGTACGATTTTTAGGTGCCCCCTTCTGTGAGGGCTGTTCAGCTTCTTTGGCTTTGAGGTGGGTCTCAGGCAGGTCTTGCTTCCCATGCCCACCCACTGTCAGTTTCCTCCTGGCTTCTTTGCACCTTGAGCCATGCAGGTTCCCATTTCCAGCAGCACCAGTGTCTGCTGGGCTGTAAAGGTTTAACTGTATAGAGACTCTGAGGCATTAGCACCTTTTTGATTCTGCTGGCTTGTCTGCTGCCCCAGTGCAGGTGCTGATGGGAGGTTTCCTGGGCAGATGCAAGCCTTACTCCCACAGGAAGCCCTAGAGCTGCAAATGAGCTTGGGTGCAGAAGCTTTGCTCACCTGCTTTTGTTTGTGTTTTTTGGCTTCTGAGAGCACCTTGTTCTTGGGGAGATATGTTTGGGTCACTGCTTCTGTTTCCTTTCTAGGTTAAATACATAAGTTGTTCTGAATTTGTTTTTAAATATCCTATAAAACTGCCACCATTCTCTTTCCAGCTTGTGTTTTTCCTCCTCTCATACTACAGGATTGTAGCTGTTTTTCTGCCTTGGGAGGGACTGAGGTCTGTCTCTGACCAGAAGGTGTCTTGTTAGGGTGCTGGAGGCTTGATGTCATTCACCATGGTTTAAGGGACTCGATTTTTAAGGTACTTGGGAAGTTTTGTAGATTACAGCAAAGTGCTCAGATAGAGTTCACTGTGATTTTGGGTTTGTTTTGCAAACGGTTGTTCCCTGTAGCTCTGTTTAAACAAACAGAGCTCAAATAAGCTTTCTACTTCAGTGCATTAAAATCCCTTAATGCATTAAAATCCTCTGGCCGTGGACATTCAGGCCTCCACTGTGCCAGGTGCTGTGTAAACAGTTATCGAGTACTGTGTCTGCTGTGGGTTGGTCACATTGCTTGCTTCCCCTTGTTTGTCCACGAGTTGAGTAGCTTTTGTTAGGGGGGATGATACTAGTCCTGGCATTTGCTGGCTGTACAGCCTGTTGTCTGAATGGATCTTTACACCCTAATGAGACCTATAACTTTGCCTGGTTTTAAACCCATGAAAATTGGTTTTACCCCTTCCTGATTTGCAGCTGCAGCAGGCACATCCATTCCTGCAGCTGTTTTCCAGCTGGGGAGGTCAGCTGCAGAGGGCTTTGCAGTTACTGGCAGATGGAGACCTGAAGCAAAAGGCAGTGCCCAGGTTGTGCAGGAAAAAATAAAAGAGAGGAGAGAGTTAAACCCAGCTGTTCCAAGTTCCTTTGAGTGCAATACTGTCTTCTCCCACTCCCATCACCCTGCTTGTGTCAGCAGGTAAGAAACAGCCCTGTGGTATGTTTGTGTGTCCATCTCGATCTTTCTCACTCTGGATTACTTGTCAGTGATGAATATTAGCAGCATTGCTGTCTTCTCTTGTATTGCCCTTTGTGATGGGTGCCTAGCCTCCTGGATGCCCCGGAAGAGTGCATTGGGAGCAACAAAGGGGAAGTTTGCCAGAGCTTGAAATGGGCTGTCAGGACCACTCAGTGCGTGTATTTTGTCAGACCTGCTGGCTCAATAAACACAAATATCCTATTGAGAGTATAGATCTTATCAAGTGAGTATTCATGGCTCAGGGCTTGTTTATACCAGGGTTACAGGCTTTCAGCAACTGATGTCCTGTTATTTTTATCTTTTGGTATTATCCTGATTAAATTGATAGACAATTAGCTTAGTCTGAAATGGTTGTGGACGTGCGTGTCAAAGCACATGCAGTGAAAGGTGTGATTTTCCACTTGGAAAGTGCAGACTTAGCTGATCTGGGGATTTTTAAGATCTGCTTCCACTTCTTAGTTGAAGTCAGGTGAACTGTTGGAAGACCTGTTGCAGAAGGGATGGAAGGTGCAGTAGTGTGTAGTGGGTGAGGTTTGAGTGCAGAGATTTGCCTGCAGTGTATTGGAGAGTAGTCCTTTTCCTTAGCAAGCGCCTTGTGCTGGCCTCTCATGGCTTTGGCTGAATGTGGAACTCCAGAAAAGTCAGTTCTAGTCTTGTGTCATCCAAGTGTGGAACTTGCAGCCCTGTCTTCCAACTGGATGTAACAGGGAGGGGAGCAGGGCAGTGCTAATTGTGTATAGCCTCAACCTCTCTCCTCCCCATATCTGTTTGCACCATTGCCAGCTCTTTACACTTGTAGGGGCCTTTTATTCTCAGGAACCTCTCTGGCCCTCAGGTTGTACCTCCAGGGCAGGTGTCAGCCTGAAAGCCTCCTTGTTGGATGCAAGATTCTGTGTGACTTAGGAAATACTCAATTAAGGGGCAAATTTCATTCCAGAGGGAAAGGGCAGAGATACTTCTGCTCCTGGCTTGCCACCCAGGTGGCAGCTGGAATGGAAGAGGGAGGAAAGTGGCTGAGTGCTACTGAGATGACTGATGAAAGCATAGGGTACTTGATTCCCAGGTTGGAGGTGAGGAGGAGATAAGGACACCTGGAGAAAGCTGAAGGTTGTGGCCACTTCTGAAATGTCCCTATTTCTTTGTGTGGCAACTTCTTCCAGCTCTTGTTAAACAGTAGCAACTGGGTGTCTTGGTGAACTGTTTCCTGTGGACTTGGAGCTTCGGTGCTGTGCCAGTAGACATTGAACTGAAAGGAGTGGTCCAAAGGGCAAAGCACATCAATAGCTTGGGGAGGGAGGCACGACTTAAAAGGCAGCGTTGGCACAAGACTGAGGCACTGATTGTCCTTTGAGGCTGGAAAATAGAGGAAGGATTGTAACCACTGGAGGAGCAAGTTTTTGAAACCTGTCTGTTAGAAATAGTGTGTGTGTGTGTGTGTGTTAGAGGGAAGTGCTGAATACATCTTGCAAGGGCATATAGTTTTCTTGGGGTGGCTGTGTGGACCTGGAGATGATTGGGGGTCCACATGGTGCATGTGTGAAACACTCCTTGGACTTTGAAAGAGCTGTGACTGGTGCTGCTGTCCTGGATGCTGGGCAGAGCATGTGCACTGCCTGGCTGCTGCCCTTCCTTGTGTGCTGCTGGAGTCTGACAACACTGGTAGCTCTCCCTCCATATGTCTTGTATATTTATGTACTTACACATATTAATAAGCCTTTCTCTGGAGCTCAGTCTCCTCTCTGAAGAAACCAGGTGCTCCCATAAGTCACTTGTTCCTTGCATGGCCTCACCCTGCACGCTGCCCAGTAGGACCTGAGATTCAGGAACAGTGCAAGTATCTCAACTTTATCTCTTTGGTGCCTTTCTCTCCTTTCCCAGGAAGAAACTGAAGTGAAAAAGAAGTAACTGGAAAAAAAAAATAAAGGAGCGATTTGAGGAACAGAATAATTTCTTAACAAGATCAAGTTTTAATTAAATGGCTGATAAACAGATCAGGTAACTTTTAAAATTATTTTGGGTTGTTGTTTGTGCTTTAGATTTTTCTTTTAATGTCTTTCAAGTTTAATCCCTGTTGTGATAAAGGAGGATGAAGGAAATCACGTGACCGTGTCTTCTGACTTTAAACAGTTCTGATTCCTTCTCTGTTCCTTTCTTACCTGATTTTTTTCAACCTTCTCTTATTTTCTGTCTTTGTCATGTTGTCACATCTCTGCTTTCTTCAGTTCTTTTTTTTCTCACCACCTTTTTCTTTCTGCTCTCTGCTTTTTACCCTGCATAAGTCTTTTCCTTTTTGCTTCTTCTTTCAAAGGTCAGCTTGACCTGCTGACATCAACTTGCTGACATCAAGAGTAAAGCCATCTCCTTGACCAGCGAGGATGCAGTGCTTGTTATTATGAAGTCCATGTAGATGCAGCCTTGATCCCTTCTTCTAATGCCAATGATTGCAGGAACCTGAAGTTCCAATAATAATTAACAACACTTAAATGCACAGCAGGAGCTTGAGAGCATTGGTCCTGGCATATGCAGAGGCTGGATTTATGACCTCCCTGGAAATGAATTGAGACTTGTTTTCTGGAAAGAGACAATTTTACCCTTAGCTTCTTAAGAGCTGTGTCAGATGGATCTGCACAGTCCTGCATGTGGGTTTAACTTTTTGCCTTTTGTGAAGTTGCCCCAGATAAATGATTTCTACATGCTGTGGGATTCCTGTGGATATTTTTGGGGTTCTCCTCTAACATTTACTTTTCCAAATCTTTTTAAGCTTGGAGCATGTACACATTTGTCATATCTTAACAAAACAAGATTGATACCAAAAGACTAAAATTCACAGCAGTGGTTTGCTGTAAAGTGACATCAAAGGCATTGCATTTCTGCACCAGTGCACCTGGAACTTGATCTCTGCACCTCAGCAGATGTTGCTGAGTAGTCTGTCTGTACTAGTCTCCTTTTGCAGTCCTCGTGGGGGAACCTGGATGATTGGATTCAGGTGCGATGGGGATGTTGAACAAGGGTTTCTTACTTGCAGAGTGAGAAGCTATGTGCAGCCAATGTTGCCTAAATTTTTGGCTTATTCAGGCACATAAGACTATTCCCTTTTATTGCTGGGGTCTGTGCTGAAACTGGGAAATCTTTTGCATTTACAGTGCCAGCAGGCAAGATGTTAGCTGTGTGTCTGTGTCTCACTCCCACTTGATAGAAACCCTGTGATGAGTTCACTGTTGGAACAGGTTGGCAGAGGCAAGTGTCTGCCTGTCCTGGCTGTTTCAGGGACGCTTGGAGAAGCAGTGATAATGCTGAGGCTGGAAAGGGACACTGGTGGTGCTTTACAATCTGTGACCTGCCAGCAGTGATTTTGACACTTAATTTGGGAAGGCTGATGTGATCCTGTCTTGAAATATCCTCCTTCCCGATGGTGCCTTCATCTTGATGCACTTTGACCTGGTCTCTAATCTCTTTCAGTGTGACTAGGGGTTAGATAAGAGAGAGAGATTAGAGAGAGCCAGGATGTGAAGCTTACTGTTTGAAATTTTCCCATGTACTGAGAACAAGTTGAGCATAACATTTTGCAGGCAAATCTATTCACTTCTCAGACCGTGGTGCAAACATACCTGAGGCAACAGAGTCTTGAACTGGTGAGATTTT
>WAAB01003294.1:0-31182 GCA_013389865.1 Piaya cayana | reverse complement strand
CCTTGAGTATATTAGTAAAGGTGGCTGTACTCTGAAAATCTCTTGCACAGGGCAGCAGTGGAGGCCCCATCCCTGGAAACATTCAAGGTCTGGTTGGACAGGGCTCTGAGCAACCTGATCTGGTTAAAGACGTCCCTGCTCCTGCAGGGGCGTTGGACTGGATGACCTGTAAAGGTCCCTTCCAACCCAAAGCATTTCATGATTCTATAATTCTGTGAAACACTGCACTGATTTTAGATCCAGCAATAGCTGATCTTGTCTTGAAACACCAAATTAAGGTGGTTTCTACTGAGAACGTGACAGCGAGCAGACTACTTTAGCCACAAAGCAGGTGGAAAACTTGTCATTAAGCAGTTAGCGCTATTTTATGGGTACTCCCTGGAGACTACAAGTGCTACGGAGCATGTATGCTGTGACCTGTAACAAAAAGGGGGGCTTTTCATGGTAAGTTTGGGAAATCTGCAATCTTTGTCAGAACTCTCGCTCTATCAACCTGCAAAACAACTAATCTGTTTTAAACTATGCACACAAGCCATTTGAGGTGAGAAGAGCTGAGATCAGCACGCACAGTACCTACATCACCAAGGCCTGCTTGAATGTCAAAGGAAGCCTTAACCATCCAAGTAAAGAAGACAGGTCTTACGCTTTAAACCTGCCAGAGAGCTATATGAAGTTGAGATAGTTTGTAGCCTCACAGTCAGGCTTTTATTTTAGCTTTATGCTCAGAGGCAATCCGGCTCTGATCTTCCAAGCATTAAAGGCGAAACCAGTTCGTTTATTTGTGTTTCACATCTGTATCGATCCAGACAGCTCTCAGGTTTACACTGCTTTCCTCCCCTGGGAGTGAAAAGCCTCACTCTCCACCTTCAACACCCTCCTCAGACTTCATTTCCTTTGGCTTGTTTTCCATAGCTGACCTTTGTGTTTCTGCTCTGCTTTTCTTGCTTCCCTTCAACTTCTGCACCTTGCAAACCATACCATTCATTTCACACCCTTCTTGGCTGCTTCCCTCCCTCCTTCTCTTCCATTTATTTATTTATTTTTGCGATGGTTGCATCTGTAGTTTTGACCTGGGTGAGTTTTAAAGACACACGTGTCTTTCATTATGCTAAGTACTAGCTTTATGGTACTGCATAAAGATTTAGTGGTAATGTAAAAAAAATGACAATGAGAAAATCCCCGTGCTTGTAATTCCAAATAAATTTCCTAGGATTTTATTATTAACACTTAATGTACTGCCCTAAGGGGAGTGAAGTGCTCTGTGGTTGCCCAGTGAACCACACAAAACACACAACCTGTGCCTCAAGGGACTAGCAGGTTAAAGCTATGAGTGGGTACAAAATAATAAAAATAATTGCCAGGCAGGCAATCCCGCAGGCAGCGTGTGTGCTCCAAGCCAGAATGTCTCCTGGCATAGCAGCTTTGAAAAAGGACTGGGAATGGGATGCTTATCACAGATTAACAGCCAACTGCTCCAAGGATAGGCAGCAAAATGAAGAGAAGACTTGGGAGGAAATGTTAGATTAAAGGAAAGACCAATTTGTTCCCAATGTCTCATTTGCTCTTAAAACTCTGCTGTTTCCAGGTAAGCAGAGGGAAACAGAGTAAGCCACAGCTGCTCTCTCTAGTCCCTCAGCTGCATCATGGGAAGCTGTTCTGTTCAGAGGGAAGTGGTGTTGGTTGGAGTCTCAAATCCTTAGTGGAAGGCTTGGAGCAGTTCACCTGTATGTCCTAAGAGTATTGAAACAGCGGGAAACCAGATGCCAGACAGCACGGAAATCCTTGCTTTATGTTGAGCACAAAAAGGGTGTTGAGAGAAAAGGAAAAAAGACCCTTGCCCAACACTCCTGAGTAGCCTAGCATTTAGCAAGAGCACAGGAGTTTTAAAAGATTTTGCTTACCTCCAATTAAAACTCTAACAACCCACCCTTAAAAGCTGCTTTCTACTTTTGCTTTACCTCCTTTCAATCTTCCTGCTGCTCCTCTCATCAGGTGAGCCATCTGCTAACCTTGTCTGCTCCCTGCAAAAGCTGGGTGGTCCCCTGATCCTGAGCAGAGCTTCACCACCAAGTCAACAAGTCTCAAAACGTGGCAGTGACTCAGCAATGCCAGCTCAGTTTTATTTCTTCCCTTCATTACCTCACACTTCACGTCACAAGAAAAGCAGGGGAGTGGAGCCACAGAGATTTTAAAGGAGTCATTCCAAGCCCAGATGAAGGTCACAGCTACTCCAAGATCCGAGCTAGTTTTCATTAAAAAAAGGATGGTTGTAGTAACTCTAAGCAAAGCAACTTGGTTTCCTGTGGCTTTGCATCTTGTGGCTTGATGACCCCCTATCTAACGAAGTGCAAGTTCTGATAGAAGCTGTTCCTGTGGTTACAGTATTCGTAACGATTTTCCTCTGTGGATTCTCTGATGTCTAACAATACAGTTGAGCCTAGCTAGGAAACCAATTTGTCTTTGCTCTTTATGCAATCATTTATTTTCACAACAAGTAGGAACTTATTATTTGTGAATTTGCTGTCTGCCTATGTAAATTGGTTGAAATCAGTGAGAGAAGATGGAATACACAAATGGAATACTCATATTTGCTTCTAGAGGAAGGTGTCCCTGCCCATGGCAGGGGATTGGAACTAGATGAGCTTTAAGGTCCTTTCCAACTCAAACCATTCTATGATCCTATGATTAACTGACCTGGAAACCAGGCTAACGTGAGGTAGTACTCTATAAATAGTTAAATGATAGCAGAAGAAATTCAGTGTTGATAAAGTGATCCACTTAGGTGAAAGATAACCCAATATTATATAAGAATTAGGACATATTTCAGTAGACCATCCAGCCTGCTACTGACAGCTCTGCACGTCTACAATGTAGTGTACACCAGTAGCTGGACAACTTTAAAAGCAGCATGCCACACAGATACAGAAGAAAAATCTATGTAATCCTGATTAAGGAAGCACAAAGTCCCTAACAGTGAAGTGTGCCAGCAGTGCTTACCATTAATGCACATTCATACTAGCTTTAAACCAGTTTCTCTGACACAAGAACATGACTTGCGCTAAAAGGTAGGTGTTGATTTAAGATGGAAGTGAAGTTCAATAATAAATAGGAAAACAATGACAGTATAATACACCACTACAGACATTTTAGAGAAACCAGCTGATTTTATGTTGAAGCAGATGAAAAGTAGTCACAGCGTCTGTTCCACTACCTCTGTTGCAGCAGATATCAGCTCTGGAATAGGGGCAATAACACACAAGTTGGTGAAGCAGTGAGGGTAAGGTGCAGACACAAACCATTAACGTGACTATTTTTGCAGCAATCAACACCTCTTGAATCAAAAAAGGAATCCATGCTAAGTCATAGGTGGTAAGAAGCCAACACATCACTATAGAAGAGGAATTGTTCAATTATTATTCTGGATAGGAGCATTGCAAATGCAGGCACTAACATCCATGTTACAACCTGTTATCAGCCACAGTGTGTTGAAGGGATTAAAAGCTAACGTCGCACCACCATTCCTCTTAAAACCCTCTGCCAGGCTGGGGTCTTCCAATTTCTCAGCTTAAATATCCATATAGTTGCAACATCAAACCAACTTTTGTTTCCTCCTAATGAAAGAGGTGATTCACTTCCTTTCAAGGAGCTACACTGTAAAATGTTGATTAAAGCACAAACTACCCCTGAAATTTAAAGCAGAGCAAAAAAAAGAATATAAAGTGAGGTGTAAAAGAAAATGGGAGTCAAGGGGAAAATCAAAGCAGAGAATTCACCAGGAGGTAGAGATTTTATCAAAGCGATTGGTTCATTAGGCATAAAATTTGCCTGTGCATTAACACTGTATAGTAGTGTTTTTCGTTAGTGAGTTCTTCAGGGCAGACACCTTTGTCTTTATACTTGTAAAACAGCAATTAGTATCTTGGGCAGACTACAAACAAATCAACATTAAAACAAAGCAGTGAAATCGAACCATTTGTATATCCTGCTATGCCTGGAGACTCTAGGCCAGATTCAACTCTCTAGAGAGACACCATACTATCTTTTCTCTAATAGTCTTGCCTGTGAATGCTGCATGGTTTCAGTAGTTAAAAAGCACAAACTTTGATTTATCTCTCTGCTTTGGTTCAGGAGGAGTTCACCATAGTATGCCACTCTGGGATTTCTTGTTACACTTTTCCTGTATGTACATTCAAGTGGTCTTTAAATTAGCAACAATATTAACAGCAGAAGAGTCCTCTGCAAGCTGCAAAGCTCACCGAGAACCCTCTTAAAACACAGAATCATAGAATGGTTTAGGTCAGAAGGGACCTTAAAGGTCATGCAGTTCCAACACCCCTGCAGGGACAACTTCCACTCAATCAGCTTGCTCAAAGCTGCATCCAGCCTGGCCTTGAACACCTTCAGGGATGGCGCAGCCACCACTTCCCTGGGCAACCCGGGCCAGGGCTTCACCACACTCAGAGGAAAGCATTCCTTCCTAACATTTGACCGACATCTCTCCTATTTCAGTTTAAAACCCTTCCCCCTTCTCCTATCCCCACACTCCTTGAAGAGGAGCCGATCCCAAACTTTCCTGTAGGCCCCCTTTAAGTACTGGAAGACTGCTCGTAGACCTCCCCAGATCCTTCTCTTCTCTAGGCTGAAAAACTCCAATTCTCCCAGTGGATGACTGGTCACTAGGACCCAGGAGGGAGAGTATCAAATCATATTAGCACAGGCATATGCAGTAACTCAAGAGAGAACTTAACCTCAAGCCACAAGGTTCCCTTTCAACCTGCCCTGTCCAACACAGCATTCCCATTCCCACTTCCCACACAGTTTCTAGACTGGAAAAGCCGTTCAATATCATTCAACTCCCTAAAATGTGTTCAGAAGGAAGGCTGGACACTGCAAAAGTCAGTGGTTTAGGATCAAAATAATGGTTAAGATGCAATACTAGAGAATGAAAATATGAACCTTCCCCTGATTCAGACTAAGGTCTGGTCTGGTTGTACTTGCCATAAGTAGAAAGATAGTAATTTAGACTCATGACTAAAAAAACCTGAAAATATGCCAGTCACATCTCTCTGGCATGCCAAAAGCTATTAAAACTCTACTCAAGGATACAAGTAGAAAGCTACGATTTGGGGTTTACAATTCCTAGAGCAACTTCAATGTCAAAGGTAAGAAAAGAACAGTAGTACTATCTCTGTGTTTTGTTCTCCATGGTAAAGAAATAATAACCTTAAATATTAGCAAGAGAGATGGAGTTTTAAGAGTTGGAAAAGCCTTTCCATGTTTAGTCAAGCACATAGCAGACTGCAGTTTGTGGAATTCGCGTAAGAGAGGCACCCACTTAGTGGTTTATCTGTCAGGACTCATGTGACCAGAGCTGATCCCTCTTAAGAGAAAAGGTGGCGGATCTGACGGGTCCTCGAGGTCCTTTCATAAAATAGCTCCTACAAAAAGAAATCTAATGCATAGAAACACAGAAGAGAGGAATTAATAACTGCATCCTGCGAGTCAAAAACAGTTCTGGATCAACTTCCATCTGGTGGACAGCAGCTTGGTAACAGAAAAGGGTGAGATCTAGAGACATCATGAAAGAGTTAAATATTCAAACAGGTAATATCTGAATTTTGAAAGAATTTGGCCACCAGAGCTACTTCCCTGCAACAGTTACAAGAAGTTGCTGCCAATGTTAACATTGGAAGGCAGATACTGACAGGTTTTTTTGCCCACTCATATGCTGTTATTGACACTCATTTAGACAAGCCAGTACAAACACGCATAAAAGGACATTTTCTATAGCAACGGCTTCTCAAGTAACTAAGGAATTTACCGACACTCATGAAATCTCTGGCAGGTGGGTGGAAGGTGGTGGGGTTAGCTTCCCAAATGTCCCGGGGCACGGAAAAGCTGATGCGACTCACGTAACAATGGTTCCTACCACATTACTGAAGCCTGGGTAGTTTGCAAGATGAGTGACAGCCTTCCAGAGCTGTGCAATATGCAACACGAATTACTGAAAATTTGGAACGCGTCCTTTCGGACAGTGGCCAAATGAGGTGAAGGACGGGTGATAAATTACAGTTGCAGGTCAGGCTCCTCGCGAAAGGACAGCTACTTTTGCTGAACAAACAGCTACTTGGAGTTATTCTTCAGACTCGAAAGCAAATGGTGAAGTTTCTTTACACAAGAGTTATTGACTAGTTCAAAACTCAAAGCTACATCCCTCCTATGGAAAAGCATCAAAATGCTTTAACAGTGTTAGATCTAAACAAGACTGAACTATTGTGAGTAAGGGAAACCTGTAAAAAATACAAGTAATAAAGGTACAAGTAACAAAAAGTGGGTAGAAACACCATCCAAATTTCTGTCTGCATTTTACGCCCCGGCTGATAGCACACAATCAAGCCACAGTGTCACTCTGTGCTGCTGCAAAAGGTAAAATTGATTCAGAAAGAGGAAGCTGATCTAATTTTGCAAAGTCTAGGGGAAGGGTGAGCTGTGCATGAGGTGCGGTACATTCCCTTGCAGACTGCCATCTCCACACCCAAGTGCTCAGACTACCTTCCAGTTTTCCTGCCTTGAAGGAAAGGGGATGTGGGTATAGACTGGAGTTGAACTCCCAGCTCAAGCTGCTCTGCTTCTCAGATGGACAGCTTCACTACCCCAGTATTTGGAGTTTGAACCCAAAACTGTCATAATTCATGCCTCTAGTCCATCACTAGCACGAAAGCAGAAGAAAAAACCTTAGTCTCAATGAATTTAATCTCAAGCTTCACAGAGCTTCAGGAAAATATTTTGCAGTTTTCACCAGCAGTTGTGCTTGTGTCTTTAAAGCAGAGCTGAAAATAACAATAATCTTGGAGAGCTGATAACCATATGAGAAAGATAACATGAAGTTCCAGGATGATTTTTCAAATAGCAGAAGAGAAAGTCTGGATAGGTAGCTGACAGTTGCTAGAGATGACAGATTAGCCAACTCTGCAGGGTGCAATTTGCATCTGATTCATAGGGACTGGAAGAAAACTAGAAAGTTGAGATTATAATGAGATTAATCATATGACTCTAGGGATCCCATTCATCCTTCTGCTGAAGGGTCCTAAAGCTGCTTTGTACTATCTGGGCTGCATTTAGGAAGTTCTTTTAGGTTTGCTGGGGCAGAAACTTACCTTACTGGAAGGAGGGAAGAGAGAAACATTTTCTGGTTTTCTAGTTAAGCCAGCCCTTATCAAAGTTACATGGCCATGAGCTGAGATTAAGGACTGGAGCAAACCTCAAATTCCAGACCAGAGCTGAAAAGCTTTGAGATTTAATGCTAATAATTCATACAGCTCTCACATTTACCAAGAGTGGCTGCTAAAAAAAAAATCAATCAATCCAGAGGAGCCGTTCTGCATCCTGAAACAAAGGGAAAGGATGAGATCATACCTATTTCTTCAGCCTTGGTGAGGTCTCAAAGTTAACGTATGAAACAGATGAGGAGACTCGCGTTAGCAAGGTATGCCAACTCACAGCAATAAATAAATGTTCAAATAAAAATGCTGCACCTTCAGCTGATGTGGCACCGTACTGCACTGCTGTCAAACCTGGGCAAACTGCTTTCATCCCAGGATTTTGGGGTAATTGAAGACCTGGCGCCACACTTTCCTGAAGGTAAGACTCCAGATCACAGTCACTATATTAGGTACTAAGTTGCCAGGCAGGCAGTTAATTAAAAAAAGAAATACTGTGCACTTCCAAAGTCTCTTTCCCACTGTGATCTTCTGTGTTGAACTTGGCATTACCAAGTAGTTCTTGGGCTGTTCTACCAATAGGGACAGAAAGCAGCGAAGCAGTTTCCTTCAAACTGTACACCATCAAAGTTTGAGGTGAGATTCCTGGTTTTGTTCCTCGATTTCTAGTCCTGGGTGTCTGCCACCGAGATACATTTCCACATGTGGCCAGAAGGACAGCTGCAAGCTGGGGCTTCCTGCTCCTGTCTTAAAGGTGATAATTAGAAATTAAATCTAACTATTCAGTGTAACCGAAATGAGCTGGTGTCAACAATTCATAATTCTGTTTATATTTTGCCAAGAATTGGTTACTAATCTAAAGTCACAGCACAGACCTTGGCTAAGATCCTGAGGTCCAGTCACACTAAGGCTCAGGTAGCCCTGGTGGAAAGTTCTCTTTGCTCCAATTCACATTCTCTTTGACTTAGACCTTTCATTTCTAGGTCACATAAAGACAACACATAAAAGAAAACCTCTGACGACCATCTATAAAAACACTCACTGTCTAAATAACCCCTTCTTTGAGGACAACTTTGGTCTGACCTTTGTTCCAAATCTGATAGCACAAACCTGATTTTTTAAAACTGCCTTAGAAAATACAGTTAATTTAAAAAAAACCCACAAAACAAAACAAAGCAAAAATGTAATTAATCTTCTGGTAGAAGTCTAAACAAATAATTAAGAGTCATGCTGAATTTATGCCCTTTGCAAAAATCCCCACCACGCTGCAACATCTACAGAGATATCTATTGACCCAGCAGTTATCAGAAATGTGGCTGCTTTATTTTTTTCTTTTGCTGGCACAAAACCAGCTTTCTAAACAGCCAGTGACCCACTTTCACCTAGCTGGCCTCTGAAGTTGAGAGAAGATTCATACCCTTTAGACGTTAGAGGCTCTGTTTGAAGTCACTGCTGTCAGGAGATGGTCAGTTTACGTCTCCTGTCCTAGGACAGGAAAAGGATGCACTCTCAGCTCCATGTGTTGCAGCGTGATAAGCACAAAGATTTCTGTCCTATGCCCTTATCAGCTTTTCCTGCTACTCTCCAGCACAGACACCACCAAGACTGGCAGTAAAATTTAAAGTTGCTTAAGCAAAAGGAAAAAAAAAAATGACAAGAGAAAAAAAAAAGACTCAAGTATTTCTCATAACTATAATACAAAAGGTTGAAGTCTGGGAAAAAATTCATGTTAGGATTTTCAGGAGCACGGAAAACTACCTAAAATATTTTGTATCCTCAATGTTAACTGACCTCTGACATTCCCAGGGTAACATATTTGAAAATGTATCTAATTATTTAAACAGTACTTTCCTACATAAAGACAGAAATATTCCCCTTGCAAACAAAACCAACTAGCTGGCTAAAGGACATATCTTGCATACAGAAATTATGTTGATACTATAACAACTCTCTTCAATGCTTTCCCTTGCTTTTCATTCTCTCTGCTACTCCCTCCTTTTCTCTGTTACTTCTGTCCTCCCACCTCAGTTTCTTTGTGTGCAGAGTACAGGCTAGACAGAACCTCCCCAAGGACCTTGGTTTATCTCCTCCTATCTTTCCATCACCTGCCCACATATGATTTAATTTATGGGTACTTCAGTCTCCACCCTGTATAAAACTGGTGTTACTTCTTGTTAAAACATTCTCATCCACACATATCAGGGATTCAACATCACAGTAGCATGTTGTTCCAATAAAGGAATTTTAAAAAGTTAAAAGTTTCTTTCTAGTGGAAGATATAGTAGTGGTTCCCAAACTCCCCTTAAATTCAAGTGGGGGAAGTTCAGTGATGTGCAGGTTATCGCTGAAAGGAGCCACAAGGAAGCTGTTGGGTAGTTAAAGACTCCTGGCTTCTAGACTCACTTCTGCTACTAATTTCTTCTAAGACAAGGTATTTTGGATAAAGTTTAGATGAATGGTCCAATCTATTTTTAAAAACTACCCAAGACTCTCAAATATATAAACTTCCCAGGTGACTTAAAGACCTATATCTGGAGATCCAGAATAAACACAAACCACTGAAGTCACCGTCCATGTGTCAGTTCTTTAGTCTAAGCAGGACTTTCATGTCAGGTAAACAAATAAGCTTCCAAAGTTTTGCTTTTAAAATTAATGTGTTTACCCTTCAACCTGACTCAGTATCCTCATTAAAGTGATAAAAACACTTCCCTAGATCCAAGGAACACCAAAATTTACTTTGTTACTCTTACTGCTATTCAGAAGATGTTAGAATTTCCATAAGCCACTCTGCCATTACTCTTTAAGTTCTACTACAATAAAGAAAAATCTACTAGCTTGAATCCCCTGCCATAAGAAAATGTGGAAAAGGCTGTACATAAAATCAAAATAATTAATTATTTAGTTAAAATGTTTATCAGAAAGAAAATCTTGCTAGACTTTTTTTAAAAAACACATTCTATACATTCTAACTATTTCAGCTCATGTCAAGGAAACAGTCAGGTGATGTTTAGCAGAGGAACTTGTCTCCACAATCGAATCTCAAAGTCTTCATGAGACATAAACATTTCACATAGAGATTTTGCCCGTGCACTCACAAGGTTCAGAGGTTGAAAAGATCCTTGGGCAAGACAAGAACGATGGTGATGGCATCATACATGTCAAATATTCCTTTGCAAAACAAATGGGAATTAGACAAGTATTTAAAAACCCTTAATGACATGAAATTGCATTATGCATAGCATTCTGGATAAAACAGCCTCTGTGTGTATGTGCATGTGTCCGGGTGTGTTTATCCCTAGATATCAGACAGAACAGGAAAGGAAGAACTGAACCACTTGTTCAGAAAATCCTCAAAAAGCAAACACAGCCAGGACAAATTTAGCAGCTTTACTTAGCTGTAATATCAAAGGCAGAGCTGACTGTAAAAGCAGCCACCTCTCAAGAATGGCAAAATAAACTTATGCAGGTCTCAGGAGGAAAAGACTGATCAGAGACTGGATACTGTTAACTGCTGCTGTTTTGGTTAAGTGAGGTCCTTTTTGACACTGCTAAGATAGTCTTGTCAAAGAACAACAAAAATGAAAAGCAAAACAAAAAATTGTGGACAGACAACAGCCATTGCAGGGGGAAACTGTTTGGCCAAGCCGGGCTTTGGGCTGGTGTCTGAAGAAACAAAACTCAGAATGAACTTCCTAAATCCAATTTTTTCTTGGTCTCCTTTGGAAAAGCGGTACAGGGCCTTTTGCAGATTTCAATAATCCGACTGGCAACTTCTTTCTTGATCAAAGGAAAAATCATATCTGAAACACATCTGAGAAAGATTTTCTGAAAAAATGGAAAAAAAAATTACACTCAACTCAAAAGAAAGTTTCCCTAGCAGAAACTAGGCTGCTGCAATTTTTTTTTTTTTTTTAAAAAAGGAAGTTTCCATAAAATAAAATGAGCCCAAAGTGACACATTTTAATAACCTGTCTCAAAGACATACAGTTTATATAGTTCTAGACTTACTAGCTGGATGTGATACCAGCGTAGAAATCATGGTTGAAATTGTGTGACTTTCTGTACAGTGTAGGTTAATTTGCCTACACAGAAGACAAGAGGATTTACCTTGGACTCTGAAAACATCCGGATCTCTTCTCTTACAGTAACCATAATCACAAACTTATGCTGAGAAGCAGTAGGCACTTAGATAGGAGTGTGGCATCTGCCCATCTCTATGGAAAAAAAAGAAGGGGTGGAGGGAGCAGAAAGCAGGTCCTGCACTTAGTTAGCAGCATGCCTTGAAATTGCTGCTGCTTCACCTAGGGAAGTCTACCTTGCGAATTACATAAAAGCACTAAAGAATGCGTGTCAACATGATCTATACCATCGAATGGATAAAATTGGCTTTAGAATTTGCCCTCAGAGTGCCAAACTCCTGCTGTCTAGATATTCAGAAATTTAAGTGATGTCAAGCAATTTCCCTTGGCTTAAAGTAATGCCAGTAGACAGACACTCAGACGCCAAGAGAGGATGATGGCAAGATAGTACGTCCCTCTCATTTTCACAAGAACTCAAGGGAAGGGCTTCCATATCTTTGGCAGAATTAATCAAGATAAGTTAATGTGTGATAACACGTATCTGAAGCACTCTGAAGGGAAGAAAACCTGAGCAGCTTCTGCCTCTCCAGGATTAACTATAACAGCTCTCCAAGAAACACAAAGCTTCCCTTCTCTGCCCTAACCCACCCCCAAAACAGAGTTCATACTGTAGAGTCTGAAATGCTGAGGATGAACGTATAACTTCAGTCATGGCAATGTGACACGATGGAGAAGTGCCTCATAATACAAAAGCATTAACGTGCTAGTGATGCTTTTGCATCTTAGCACAAAACTTTTTCACTTAACACGTACATACTCCTCCTTCTGTTATTCTTAAAATACTCCAGAGTAACAATGCATAAATGGTTTCTGCATGCACAAGCAAGGACATCGAGTTATTTCAGACAGGTCTAAACTATATTTTATTGCTACACTACAAATATGGCATGTTTTACATTAAATGCAAAAGTCAGAAACTATTGGAACATTTCACTGGTGGCGAAGGCAGGAAACTGGAAAAAGTTTTTTGTTGCAACCATGTAAATTGGAGTGTAAAGAGACTCCTAACTCTGTCCACACACATGCACACACACACTTTATCCTCTGCAACCCAACTGCACCAAAAAAGCTGCTGCCTTCCCAACCAGTCTCACCTTTCATACGATATTCCTTTTTATTCTTCTACAAGATCTTTCATGAAAACAGAATAAAAATAAGAGCTTGACTCCTTACGTGCTCTGTAACCAAACTGCCAGCATGCCAGAAGGTGGCCCACTGGCCGATTGCAACCCCCCCCATGCAATCCACTCAACACTCAGCTGACAGGGACGAGTTGCTGCATGCAGGCAGACACAGGCAAGAACCAATTCCCCACAGCAGTCAGTACCTAATTAAAAAGCTAACTGAAACAGTAAAATGAGGGTTTTGTAAGATAATATGGGTTTGCTTACATCAATATAAACTGCTTTGGTACTTCTCTCCCCTCTAGCTGCCAAACACTTGGAGGTAAGAGAGTCTGCAGGATGTTTCTCTCAAAGGGGCCGTGGTTCTTTGATTAAGAGCTCGAGAAACACTGCCTTCCCCAGTGTAACACAGCAATTAACACAGTTCTCAACCAGCTATTGGTGTCTAAACACTCTGGTATCTGTGTAGCTTTATTCATCACAAATGAGGTACTTTGCAGATTCAAGAAGTCTTCCAGCCACATGACAGTAACTATCGCACTGGGAAGCGCATGCTAGCAAGCAAATATCTGCATTGAGTGCTTTGAAGTGTTCAGAGGGAATTCCCAATGAGTGCAATGAATTAGATCTAATTAATAAACCATGCTAGCAATACTTGGACTGTCTGTATATTTGTGTTCACTATCACGTCCAGGCAAACATGTGGTGGTGGGCAAGCACCAGGTATGTGTGCATTTACACACAAGGACTACACACATAAAGAGTTAGATAGCCAAAGGCATCTAAAAATATCACCCAGTGCTTTTACAGAAAACGCTATTTGAAGGGAAAGCTCTCATGCTCCATTTTCTCACCTGCACCATTCACAAGGTGACATATATAAGAAGCATCCTGATGGCGTGGATTAATAGAGCAACTTCAGAGGATGAGTTTCCACCCAGGTATTTATATCACCTTCCATTGTGAGTGAGCTGACTGTACTCATATAAGAAGCTGTAACCCAAAAAAGGCAGAAGTGTCAATGTATCAAATTAAATCAAAGAGGAAAAAAATTCCAATTTGTCTGTTTGATATCAGACATGCTGGATACGGAATAGCCTCCTAAATGAAAGGTGATTTGACCAGCATTTCTCTGAGGCATAATTTGCCTCTCTAATAAAACCATAACTTCCCACTGTGCAGTCATGAATAGTATCACCTGAAATAATGTGTATTTCTTTAATCCAGGAATACACGGACAGATAAAAACCAATTTCTATGTATAACAAATGAACAGCAAACAGCAGGGCTCACATTGAAAACTCGCTGTTCTTTCATACTTCAGAGTTATTCTTGCCAGAAACTAGTAGTGAAAAACACCTTTCAGCTTTAGATGCATGAACAATTTTAAGCTGAAAAAGGGGAAATCTGGATTAGATATTAGGAAGAAATTTTTTACTGCAAGGATGGTAAGGCACTGGCCCAGAGAAGTTGTGGAAGCCCCATCCACAGAGGTGTTCAAGGTCAGACTGGATGGGATTCTGAGCAACCTGATCCAGTGGGAGGTGTCTGTGCCCCATAACAGGGGGTTGGAACTGCATAGTCGCTTCCAACCCAAACCATTCCATGGTTTTTCTTAAGTCCAGAGTACTGTGGATACATGCAACTCTCTGACATGAAGTAACCTCAAAACAAAATAAAGCTAAGGTCACAGCTATCTCAAGCTGCAAACATCAAAATCAAACATCAGACATCCCTACTGCACCTTACAAAATTATTCAAATTACTTCCTCAAAAGAGATCCTGAGATGCGCGAGTTCCCTAAATCAGACCAAGGCATTTTATACAACCATCATCTGTCCAGGGACTGTGCTTCCAGTTTAACAGCATGGAGAATCAGAGGGTAGTATCTAGGCTGGTATCCTGGCCTTTTAAGTTTACTAATAAAAATACAGGTTTTGAGTTCCGTGGCCCATCAAGAGGTTGGGATTGTATCTTCTGCACCTCATAGCAACACTGTGAGGACTAGAACACATGAGGGGGAAATACTTCTTAATTAGCAGACTCCTCCAGGTTTTGACTAATCCTTCTTCAGGATATACCAAATTGTCCTCTACAAGTACCTGAACTCTTCCCCAGATCATTACTGAAAGGGTGGTGAAGCATTGGAACAGGCCACCCAAAGGAGTGGTGGAGTCACCACCCCTGGAGGTGTCCAGAAAATGTGTAGATGTAGTACTTTAGGACATGGCTTAGTAGGCATGGTGGTGTTGGGTTGACAGTTGGACTTGACAATCTAGAGGTCTTTTCCAGCCTTAGTGATTCTATAAATAGAAAGAAGGTCAGAGCACTCTGTTAAATATCAACATAATATTTCAGCCTGCACTGAAATCTAGGAATCCATCCTATATGTTATGTTAAAGGAGTGAAGGTTTTTACAAGTAAATGTACCATCATTTGCCTTATTGTTGCAGATTCTTTTTGTCAAATGCCCCTTCAAGAATCTTCTTGTCTCCACTTCAGAATTGACAAAACTCAACTTTTCTTTCAAAAGAAGCCATGTCTTCCTTCAGATGATGCTGCTGCTTCCGAACCATCCAGACAGCTGCTGCAGTCGGTGTTGGGGAGGGAGGAGGGCTTGCAAAACAGAAAGTCACTTCCCAGTCAGATGTTTAAAAATTGTCTGTAGCCTGTTAAGACTACTTGGAGCAAGTGGATGCTCCAATAGTTTTGGCAACACACATCTCCATTTTCACTGAGGTTAGCCAGAACAAGATTAGACCACATTCCTGTGACTCTGGCTGAGGTTAATCTATGCTTGTGTAACCTCGGGTACAAAGGCAGAAGTTTATCTCCACATCTGACTGCAGCCAGCTTGCTTTGCAGAATCACCTGCACTGAAAAGAGCAGCTCAGTGAACAGACTTCCAAGGAATGGTAGCTCACAGAAGTGTGTTGAAGGTTGTTGACCTGACACTCCATAGCTTTCCTTACTAGCAGGCAAGCACTTTAGAGATTGATTTCCAATGCGAAGCATTCACAGAATCACACAATGCCAGGTTGGAAAGAACCTCAGGGATCATCTGGTCCAACCTTTTAGGTAATGTATAGTTTAAATGAGATGGCTCAGAACCTTGTCAAGCTGAGCCTTAAAAGTGTAGAGGAATCTACTGCTTCCCTGGGGAGATTTGTGGCAGTTCGTATCTACTGCAGCAGGGAAACGCTAGCTGCTGCTAGATGGAAACTTCTGCCAAAGGTCCTGGCAATGGAATCCATCCCTCCAAGAAAACACAGCTGGCGACAGTTGCAAGAAAACCACAGCTCAGTAGTTTGCTTGCACACCACCAGGTAAAACACGTAAAGTAGAACAAAGTATTCAGCTCTCTACATCACAAACTTTTCTTTCTAGCAATTCTAAAAAATAATACCTAAAAGAGAGTTTGGTTGCAGTAAAAGCTAGAACCCCTGTCTTTCAAAACAACTGCTTTATCGAGGTTTTTCTTGGTTTAGAAGCCACAGTTCCATGTTATGAGCTCTGAATCAGTCTCAACACTTGCCTTTCAGGACAGCCTTGGGAAGCCTGGGCAATTACAACCATGTGCCTCAGTTTCCCTGACTGGAGAGAAGTAGCAAATATATTACAAAGATATTAAAGTGTTAATTAGGTAGTGCTTCATGCATCCACAGCTTCCCTGTTTCAGCAAGTTTCCAGTAACACCTAATTAAGAAATCTCCGATGGGATGTTTCTTAGAGAGCTCAGCATTGGTGCTCGATGCAAATTTTCCTTAAGATGCCAGTCATGTAGCTACAATGCCCCCACTGCCCCTTGGTGTGGGTACACCATGATTCTTCTGGCTGCCTTTAAGCCGTCATTCATGTCCACCCCATAATAAAAAGTTTAGTAAATAAACTTTGGAGCATTTGGTACAAAGCAAAAACCAGCAAGCTACATCAAAGCCTCCCTATTATCACTCCCTAGTGAACTGTGAAAATATAAATTCAAAGCTGACAAGCTAGTTAGATTTTTAACTAAAATCTGAGTGCAATTAACTTTAACCATGCCACTCTGCTACTGTACTTCTGGCACCAACTTTGAGAAGTGGCCCAAATTCTTCTCAGGAACAGAAAGACCATTTATCTACTATATTTATTCAGGGCAAACCTCCTGCTTTGTGTCAAGCAGGGAATGTAGCGTTGCTGACTGTGACTGGCAGTGATAAAGGAGCTGGGTATGATTTTCAAGTAAGTAGCATGTCCTGCTTTCCCAAATGTTAGAGAAAAGTGAATAATATACCCTCCTAAATAAGAACCAGCTACACTGGGGAAAAGGTGTCTATAAATTACTGGACATATAAAGCTACTGCCTTACAAAAGCTTTCTGCTTCCATCGCCTACACAGAGATATTTTCATTTGCAAAAGTTGATTAATCATAGAACGGTTTTGATTGGAAAGGACCTTACAGATAACCCAGTTCTAATCTCCCTGCCACTGTCAGGGACATCCCCCACTGAATCACATTGTTCAAAGCCTCATCCAACCTGGCCTTGAACACCTCCAGGAATGGGGCTTCCACCACTTCTCTGGGTGACCTGTGCCAGTGCCTCACCACCCTCACGGGAAAACAGCTCTTTCTAATATCTAATCTAAATCTCTTCCAGCTTGAAATTATTCCCCCCCATCCTGCTCCTGCACTCCCACATAAAGAGCCCCTCCCTAGCTTTCCAGTAGGCCCCCTTTAAGTACTGAAAAGCTGCTAGAAGGTCTCTTGAAAGCGTTCTCTTCTCCAGACTGAAGAACCCAAATTCTCTCTGCCTGTCCTTGTATGGGATCTGCTCCAGCCCTCAGATCATCTTAATGGCCTCCTCTGGCCTTGCTATAACATATCTATGACCTTCCTGTGCTGAGGACTCCAGAAATGAATGTAGAACTCCAGGTGAGGCTTCATGAGAGTGGAGCAGAGGGTGAGAATTACCTCCTTCATCCTACTATTTACACTTCTTTTAATGCAGCCCAGGATATGGTTGGCTTTCTGAGCTGCAAGCACACTTTGCTAGCTCATATCGGGCTTCTCACCCACAAGGATCTCCATGACCTTCTCTGCAGGGCTCCTATCAATCCATTCTCCACCCAGCTTGTAACTGTCTTTGGGATTGCCCTGACCCAGGTGCAGGTCCTTGATTAAGGAAAGTGATTCAGAAAGAGGGCGAAAAAGATAATTTGGCAATTGTAAATTTACGAAGTAGCATTCATTTACAGAATAATTTGTATACACATGATTCCTTCCAAGGTTCTTCAAGGTCTTATAAGCATTCTGTGCACTGAACCATTTTAGTAGTACCAAATCTGCAAGACAGCAACTGTCCCAAATGTAATGCCTTACCTAAGAATCCATATGGAAAGGAAAATAATATTAAGTTTTTATGCATTTGCAATATTTGCATATAAAGGAACAGCTCTGTACCCAAACCTCAAACTATTCCAAGTATTTATATTTAGTAGAAGCTTTAAATCTGGAGGACAAAATCATCATATTCAATGGAGCGAGGTCACCCTCAAATGCATGGGTCATACTTTAAGTGGGTTAAGTGGTCCTTTACTTCTCTTCCCCGGCTTCTTACATGTTACATCACTATATTTAACCTCTCAGCTAGGATCAATCTCTCTCTACTTTAGGCATCTAGCTTAACTCTGAAGCAATTGCAGAATATTGTCTTGACTCCATCATTATCACCAAATCTCCACAGCAACAAGATATCCTGAAGGACAAAACAAGAAAGATAAGTGGGTACCTCTTGCATGACACCCTGAGTATGACTGTGTGTCAGGGCCCTTAAGTGGTATTAAACCCCAAGATGCTCCCTTGAGAGCAATGTCATGTTTTCTTTCAAGGACTTCAGATTTTTAAAGAGGGAAAAAAAAAAACAGATGTCATGACAAAATTCTAATATTTTGTGCCTGACACCAACTTGAGATAATTCTTCCTCATTGCTAACCTTGCAAGCTTCTTCTGAGGACACTACCAGTTCCCATCCCTTTAGTCATCCCTGCCACGTTCCCATGCTCTTTCTTTCAGGAATATCACCCGTATTTTTTTACTTTGCCCCACAACGGTCTGGGCTCAGTTCTAGATTAAGGGCTTTCAGAGGGACAATGCTGGCAAATCCTGCTGTTGAAGATGCCAGCAAACCCAGTTCTACACATCTCACAGAATCATTAAGGTTGGAAAAGACCTCCAGAAAGGACCTCTAGGCAGAGACACCTATCACTAGATCAGGTTGCTTAAAGCCTGATCCGGCCAACACCACTGTGCCTACTAAACTATGTCCCAAAGTGCAAAGTCTACATGTTTTCTGAACACCTTCAGGGAAGGAGACTCTACTACTCCCCTGGGCAGTTGTTCCAATGCTTGAGCACTCTTTTGGTGAAGAAAGTTTTCATAACATCCAATCTCAACCTCCCCTGGCACAACTTACGGCCATTTTCTCTTGTCCTACCCCCTGTTACTTGGAAGAAGAGATTAACATCCACCTTGCTACAACCTCCTTTCAGGTAGCTGTAGAGAGTGATAAGGTCTCCCCTCATCCTCCTCTTCTCCATGCTAAACAATCCCAGTCCTCTCAGCTGCTCCTCATTAGACTTGTTCTCCAGACCCTTCACCAGCTTCACTGCCTTATCTCTTTGCTGAGGGTTATATATATATGCGGTTTTTCTTCAGCTGACTGCAGCAGAGCAGGTTCCTGGGAACAGAAACATCTTATATCCTCATAAATTTACTCAAGCTCTTCTGTGCTCAGGCAAAGAACAGCTTGTTTCACTAACACTTACAGGAAAGAAAGTAGCTTCAATTCTAAATGAAATTTAATTCTGTGATTTGAACAGTATCTGCAATAACCCTGCAAGGCTTTAGATATTATCAAGCCTAAAGAGGTGCCAGACTTTGAGTTACAGAAGGCATCTGGGACCAGACAGGTTCTCCAAACCACTCTGTGAGCTCTGCCATCCAGGGACAGCTCTGTGGGTTAAAGCAGAGGGGCAGCATCACCACTACCTTGGAAGATTCCCAGAAAGCAAGCACAAGCCAGGACTGGGCATGAAGCCCTTTATTGTTATCAGTGTTTTTGTCAAGTCAGTTGCCAGGAGTGACAAATTTCTGTTTTCTAGTAGCAAGCGTTAAAACCAGAACACCCAGACTTTTGCTGCTGAAGAGCAAGGGCTGTACTGATGGGTGTCTCTCGGAGACACCCACTTCCCTACAACAATGGAGGAAAAAGGAACAGGCCATATTTTGTGCCTTTGGATGGTATCCATTGCAGTTGCTACACACAGCATTCCTTTGCCATTTGGTAACTGAGAAACACTTGGCTTATTAAAAAGGAAAACTAAAAAAAAAAAAGAAGCCCAACCCTGCAGTGCTGTAGTTGGTAAGCAGTGGCCAGAGGAGGTCTGCTATAATGAATGGATGTCAGAGAACCAGCAGCCCAAATGATGCATTAAGTACTAGCTGTCAAAACAAGGGCTGCTACTTCACTTGACCAGAAGCAACCATTTAAACAAACACTCCTGCAGGTAGATAGTTGCTTCTTCTTGCTTGACCTCAGCTTTTCAAGATTCACAAGTCTGTGGGGTTACGTACTCTCACACTGGGTTGTGTACGTAACTCAGTGTTCTGGAGCATGAAACCCCCTCCCATTTAGATTTTATGTAAACAGCCTGGCTTTTAGAGGGATTTCAGAAAAAAACAGGGGCAGTCACGCTTCACGAATCTCTGAAAGTTTAATTAAGTTACAATGTCCCAAACCCACAATATAGCTTTTACAGGCACTGTGGCTGTAAAGTTCAAAAGGTAAACAGGTAAGCACACACAGTACACTTCAAACAGCTCTACTAGTTCTCCCGGGATAACCATCAGGAGAAACTGAACATGTATAATACACTTTGCACCTAAAGAGTCTCACTTATCATCTAAATATTGCAATGCACTTTGTAACGAAACACACATTTAGTATCTCACAATGTCCCGAGTTGGGAGGGACCCAAAGGATCACCGAGTCCAACTCCGGTCCCTGCATAGGACATTTAACACAAATTAGGCTAATACCACCTACATGGGGTCCACAAATCACCCCCAGATTTAGTGACTGTGAAACTGGGATGCAGAGAAGTAACCTGACCCAAGTCTACATAACATACGAGCAGCACAAGCAAACCAAAGAATCCTGACTGCAGGTTTCTTGTGCCTCACCTGAACCACATTCCTGGGATCCACTGCAGGGGTGATGTCCTCTACAGACAAAGCACATGCTCAAATCCAAAGGGGCCAGGAGAAAGGAGTTTAAAAGCAGTGATTAACCGAAGGCTTAACAAGGTGTACATTGAAATAGGGACATTGTGCCTTCTAACTTCTTACTGTGCAAGTTACAACAAAAATCTTCCTCTTCCAGTCGCTTGCTGACGTGTAAGATTACACAATTTTCTCTCATCACCTCAAAGTTTGGCCCAACATTCTCACCGATTTTAAGATGAAATGTAAATGAATGCTTAAGCTTTCAGCATTGACACAGTCAGATATTAAGAGGCTGAAATTAGGTCACTTCGGCCAACACTGAGGCGCTCCCCAGAGAACATTCATTCTTCACTTGAGGAGGAGAAACATTTTTATAGGTAGAAGCAAACTTGAGAACTGGATAACCCGACAGTCATGTGCTTCATTATATCACTGCCCCAGATTCAAGTGGAGTAGCACGAAACACTTTACATAAGCAGACTATTACGGTGGTCTGTGTGAAACAATTTAAGTTTTGAACTGACGCCAATACTGGACATATTGAGAACGCAGAGAAGGAAGATATTTAAAAAACTTAACAACCCACTGGGATGTGTTGATTTCTGACTGCTCAAGGACCTGACACTGGGATGAGCCATGCCAACCAAGTATACAAAGATTTCGAGTTCTACAATAATTTGAGACTTGTTGGAGGAAATGGCTTTTGTTTGAATGTGACAGGAGGGGCATGCATAGTTAGTAACCCCTGTTATGTTGCGCATTGAAACATAATTCAAGAAGTTGCCTTTGTTGCTCGATATGATATTTTTCATACCAAATTTCTTAGTGTTTTAATACATAGCAGTTGCAGAGAAATTCCACATCTGCTGCTATAGTGGACTTCATAGACATTTTACTGAATAACAGCTAAGAAGTGTTCCAGGTACCTTTGAGTATTTGGTACAGACCAAAGTGGGTTTTGAATCCAGTTAAGGCAGTGGATGAGAAGTGGTGAGGATCGACATAAGAACTCCTGCTTAATTACTTAACACTGTTACCTTTTTTTTTTCTTTCCAAGAAATATATGAACCATATTCACATTAATGAAACATCAAAGAAATAAATGCCAAGTCAGATGAGGCTTTGAGCAACCTCACCAGCAGAAGGTGTCTCCACCAATGGTAGAGTGGTTGGGACTAGGTGGTCTTTAAGGTCGCTTCCAACTCAAACCATTCTATGATTCTCTATATATATACACAAAGGGTTATCTGAAATAACTACAACTGGATGATTTTTTCCACATCTAAGACTTCTACTCCACTACGAGATATAGTGGTTTCAGGAATAATAACAAAAGAAGCAGCTGCAAGCTTGCACTTAACCACAACAAGGCATTTGTAGCAAATCCTATTTCTCCAAAAGCAAATATTCGTTGTAAAACATAGGAGTTGACTATTTGAAATGAAAAAAATTATAGGAATTTTCCAAAGAAAATTTATCATGTTTTCTGTGAACCAGAAACATTTCCTAATTAGCATTAGCCTTTGTCTAGCTTGCTGTTCTACAGTAATTTTCTTCTTCTTCCAAGCTTAAAGAAATTTCTTTGTATAAAAGTATTGAGAATAAATAATTTCCTTTCAAGTATTGAAGTACCGAGTGACATTTAAATTCTGCAATATTCTGAAAAACAGGATTTTAGGGCAGACGATATTTTTGATCTTCTCTTCATTTGTTAAAAAACAACCTCTAACACAGGAGACATAGGATCTAGTTAGCCTGAGCTGGGTTCAATTCTGCTGTTGTCAACGTATCCCAGCACTCAGAAGAAAGCGGTTCATGGTGAGAACAGAGCAGATATAAACCCCAGCAAAAAAAGAAATAATAAGAACGAACAAAACTATTAGAAGTCTTCAACCTTGTGAAGCCACACTTCTCACTCTGTCCTGTCTACTAGCCCTAGTCAAATCAACCCTGGTCTTGTCCTTTTCATAGGAGCTTAAAGTTCAGTGTAAGGACCATGCAATGAGAGTATGAGCACTTAAATTTATCCGAGATACGTGAAAGCTCATCACCAAAACAGCCTTGGTGAACCTGGATACCTAGTGACATGAGAGTGTGGAGGCACTGGAACAGGTTACCCAGAAAAGTTACACGTAAAACTCATCCATGTAAAACCTTCTGGAGGTTCAGTGCAGACCGTGCAACAAACTTCCACAGAAACTGACTATGATAAACAGCATCACTGTCTCCTCCAAAGCCAGAGCACACTTCAACTTGTTTTCACTAATATCCACTGGGTTCACATTACTGAGAGGCTGTTAAACCAGAACACTTCAGTGCACAAGTGATTTCCCCCAAGGAGAGAAAGAACATGCACAACAAGCATCACACGCCTTAATCCACTGCAGGGAAGAGTGCAGATGCTGCACAGAAAATTCAGAATCTGTGTGGTACAGTATCCAAACACTTGCCATCTCAGCAAAACTCAGGTGTGCTTGAGCTCCCCTCCATTCCCTTTTACCTCAGCTGTTAGACCCTTGCTTCTTTGCTCTCTCCCCTCAAGAACAGACAATGTGGAACCTGGTTCAGCAACGAAAACTGGATAATACTGATCCTTAACACTCATCTGAAGTTCTCTCCCCAAGCCACCATCAGATGAGGACCATGAAGATGATCTGAGGACTGCACAATTGCCTAACTTCTCAAACACGTCAGGTAGCTAAAGTGAGGTCAGACAGGAGCGAGCACCAAATTCACTCTCAGGGTAACCTGAATGGGGAAGTTTACCAGTAAGTTACACTCCAGCATTGGATATTTCTCCTGACAGGAGAGGAAAAAAAGCAAATGCTCACAGATGAAGAAAGAACAATTCAGTAGAGAGCTCAAAATACTGGACTGGAAGTGGAAAAGCTTGTTTCTTTGATTTTAAGCACTTTCAAGCTGAATCATTTCTTTTCCTCCAACTTCCGGTTTGCTTAAACCACCTGAACCAACCAGCAGTTTCGTAATAAGTTTCATGAGCCAAAAATCAGAACACAACCTTGAAGTAAGGTTAGACACCCTTTAATAAATAAAAGTCAGCAAAAATAACACTGTGCTATGAACATCCAGTCCTGCAGGCCATTAGAGTTGATCCAGCAGCCTTCTTAGAGGGTTATAAAATGTACTCTATTCCCTGATTTCTGAAAGAGAACACACACTGCTATTTTCCACTCATTCCCACAGCAAAATGATTCCCACAAGGTACCAGTCCCCAAATGCCACCTCACACCACTCCTCAAGGATGCTGAGGCTCTGGAGCGAGTCCAGAGAAAAGCAACAAAGCTCGTGAAGGGGCTGGAGAACAGGCCTTATGAGGAACGGCTGAGAGAGCTGGAGGTGTTTAGCCTGGAGAAGAGGAGGCTGAGAGGAGACATCATTGCTCTCTACAACTACCTGAAAGGTTATAGAGAGGAGGGTGCTGGTCTCTTCTCCCACGCGACAGGGGACAGGACGAGAGGGAATGGCCTCAAGCTCCAACAGGGTAGATTTAGGCTAGACATTAGGAAAAAAATTTTGACAGAAAGGGTTATTGGGCACTGGAACAGGCTGCCCAGGGAGGTGGTTGATTCACCTTCCATGGAGGTGTTTAAGGCACAGGTGGACAAGGTGCTGAGGGACATGGGTTAGTGTTTAATAGGAACGGTTGGACTCGATCCGGTTGGTCTCTTCCAACCTGGTTGTTCTATGATTCTATTTCTCATGCATAGAGGTGTGAGCTCCTTCGTGCAAAGGACCATCACCCTGGCTCTGTGCTACCCCAGCAGGCAGGAGGAGCACGCAGCATACCTGGGTACCACGGAAAGCAGGGCAGGTAGCAGCCTGCGAGATCAACTTGTTGTCAAGAACTTGTCCACCTGGCTTTAAAATCAACAGGAAGCCACCTGCTTAGTTCACACTTCCATATACAAATCCTGTTATGATAGGATCAAAAACTGTACTTTTCCTTGTTTTGAACCACTGCAGTGGAATTTCTTTTTTTTTTTTTAAAGCAAGCTCTTTGAACAGGCAAATATTTTTAAAAGGACAAACAAAACAAAGCTGTCCTATAAAAGCAGAGGCCCATGACAAGGGTTTTTTGGAAGGACAGGATTACATATGACAAAAATGAGGCTAACTTCGTCCTCTAGCACCCAAGCTCATATCCTTAGGTACTGGAATGTGACTTTCTCACAGCATTCACAGAGTTAAAAAAAAGAAAAAAAAAAAGAAAAAAAATCACAATTAGGATTTGTTTTGTGCACCCAGCTATGCCAAACATCATTGTTTCACAGTTCCTTAGATGGTTACACTGCTTTAACCCTATTTATACACCCCACATTGAAAAGTGCTTCTGGATCACATTTTAATGCAATTTCAACTACAGCTGGATTGGGGTTTTGTTTGTTTTGTTGTTGTTTTTTTTTTTCTCTCAGTGAAGAATCCCACTGGGAAACCATCTTTTCAGGATAAATTGTTACACAGTATACGGATGACAAGATCCAGCCCATGGATGCCAAGAGCCATCATTAAGTGAATTGGGCAAGATGAACTCTCTCAAGATGAACACAGAGAACGGTTTGGGTTGGAAGGGACCTTAAAGCCCAGGCAGTTCCAACTCCCCTGCCCTGCGTAGGGACACCTTCCACTGGATCAGGCTGCTTGAAGACCCATCCAACCTGGCCTTGAATACCTTCAGGGACAAGGTATCCATGCCTTCCCTAGGCAACTTGTGCCAGTGCCTCACCACCCTTACAGGAAAAAAATTCTTCCTACTACCTAATATAAATCTCCCCTCTTTCAGCTTTCTGCACTTCCTCNCCCATCCCATCCCATCCCTGCACTTCCTCATAACGAGTGCCTTCCCAGATTTCCTGTAGCTCCTGTTTCAGTACTGGAAGGTTGCTCTAAGGCCTCCCTAGAGCCTTCTCTTCTCCAGGCTGACCAAGTCCAACTCTCTCAGTCTGTCCTAGCTTCATTCACACAATGTCCGAGGACTTGAATGCAACCCACTGAACAGGCAAAATGGCTAAAAGCTATGTGCCTTTCTGATTAAAGACCCACATAATCTCAAGACAAAGCCGTGACAATGACCTTCCCGTCCCTCTTTGGGTATAAAAAAAACTCCCAAGGGTTTTTCTTTTCAATTCAGAAAACAGAACTAAAATTATAACAAAGTTCTGTTTGGGCTTTTCCTCTTGGAAACTTTCACAACCTAAAGCTCCCACAATGCAAAACGCAAGGGCAGCAAAAACACACCAAAAATGCAATGCAGCTTTCACACAAAGTGCAGTTAAAAAATGACTAAGTTTTCTTGATGTATGAATTTGTGGGTAAACCATTTATCAATGACCTGTTTACCTGTGCAGCAGAGTCCCTCAAGCCGAGGGCCATGTCATTCCTCTTTGACTGATTAATTAGCCAATCAAGGGATATTTTTCACTGTGAGGCATGATGGGTTATTTCAGCTAATGCATGGTCTCTAATGGTAACACATTAGAGCCAACTCGGCTCTTTAAGCCTACCGAAGTGACCAAAAGGGAAGGAGAGAAGATAAATCAAAGGAGCTCCCCCCAGTTCTGCTTCTTTTCCTAACAACCCCCTCAAGGAACTAACACTGGAGACAAGGCTCTTCTCCAATGGAGAGAGAAGAAAAAGCACCATTTCTCCCATATCAGGAGATGTTTCTTCCTCTCCCTGCTGCTAACTCAACAGCAATAATTTATCCTTACTTGATAAACAAGGTACTTATAGAACAGGTACCAAAACATCAATACTTTGCTCTTCTTCCTTTTATCAAAAGTCCTAGTAGGATGCCATGCTGGGTAAAGTGATTGTACCTGTGCTCCTAGAACAATCTGATCTGCATGGAAAAGTATTAAAACCATGGCCCAAATTAATACCTTGAGCCTAATTCATTGGTTTTCTGACTTCCTGTACACGGTGTTACAAGTTATCAGCTCAGAGCAACAGGGTTTTAAGAATCATAGAATCGTCTGGTTGGAAAAGACTTTTGAGATCATCAAGTCCAACCCTACCAGTCCACTACTAAACTATATCCCTGAGCACCTTGTCTATCTGACTCAACTACATCCCTGGGCGGCCGGTTCCAGTGCCTGCTAACCCTTTCAGTGATGAATTTTTTCCTGCTATCTAATCTGAATCTCCCTTGATGCAATTTGAGGCCATTTCCTCTTGTTCTAAATGCTAGTCCTAAACGACGCTATGCTAGTCAATGCCCTGTCTAATGGTAACTTTACTCCATCTAATTCAAATGATCAGAAAAAAAATCCCCAACCCAAACCAAGTGAATACAAAAACTTGTTGATATCCTCCAATACTGATGCTGCAGAACACAGTGAGCTCCTGCCAGTCAAGAATTAAGCTGCTGCAAGGTCACTGTGGTGAGCTACTGGCCCAGGCTGCCCAGAGGAGTCCTNGAGGCCATTTCCTCTTGTTCTAAATGCTAGTCCTAAACGACGCTATGCTAGTCAATGCCCTTTCTAATGGTAACTTTACTACATCTAATTCAAATGATCAGAAAAATATCCCCAACCCAAAACAGATGAATACAAAAACTTGTTGATATCCTCCAATACTGATGCTGCAGAACACAGTGCGCTCCTGTTGGCCAAGAAATAAGCTGCTGTAAGGTCACTGTGGTGAGCTACTGGCCCAGGCTGCCCAGAGAAGTCCTGGATACCCTGTCCCCGGAGGTGTTAAAAGTCAGGTTGGATGAGGCTTTGAGCAACCTGATACACTGGAAGGTGTCCCTGCCCATAGCAGGGGGTTTAGAACTGGATTATCTTTAAAGACCCTTCCAACCCAAACCATTCTTTGATTACCTAGATCATGCATCTAAAAATCCTCAGTGAGCTGTGCTGGTCAAAGTAGCAGTGAACCCTGTTGTCTATTGCATTAAATACTTTTGCATCCTTTCCTGATTTTTGAGTCTGAAGAAGACACCTAGATCTACCAATAAAGTTAGGGTGGGATTAAATCCCATCTTCTGTTACCTATGTTTTCATTTGCCTCGATTCTTGGTAAAATGGTATATTCATTTCTCCCAAAGACACAAAACACATTACCTATTTCTGTGCTGAAATGGTCAATTCATAGCACTAAGCAGTTCTATATTTTAATCACAAATTTGACAAACTCTGTAGCCTGGGAATAATTATAATACCTAGGCAAAAGATACTCAGTGTCTCTAAAAATGCAATTGTCAGAGAATAATAAGTGTATAACAAAAAAAGGAAATATGTTAAAAGACACTAGCTTAGTGTTTTCCTACTGTCTTTCTCCAGAACATACTGACAGCAATTACATTTTTATTCTGATTTCTTAAGGAAGCAACAGTTCCACAATCATTCTGCCCAGACATTTGTGTACATCATGCACATCTGTCTCTCCAATGACTTTTTAACCCCATCTAATGGAAGCTCAGAGGTTTCAAAGATATTAAGACTCTCAAATAATTCATGAAAACAGACACCTGAACAGAGACGGACAACAGATCAGCATGTACGTGGACAGGGGTTTTAGAATGAGCTCATCTCCTTTAGTCACATAAAATCCAAGCATAACACAACCACAGAAAAATAAGCTTCACTACCGAAGCTCCTCACAAAACAACTTGTTGGGAGATGTTTACTTAAATAATTCATCTTTGCCCATTCAAATGGGTCTCAAAGTGTTAAATTCAATTTTTTCTTGGCGTCATTTACTAAGGAGCTGGGATTTCCCTTAGGAGACTCTTCCATTGCCCTGATGACATCACTGCAAGGAAGCCTGCCGAAAAGTAAGGTTGTGTCTTCCTTTTTCTAATTGAAGTTCTCACCCCCAGTACCATTCTTGGCTTTTGCCTACCCTGATTACTCTCCCTTCCCTTCCTCTGTTCCTCCCTCCCCCTGACTCCCAGATATTTATAGGCAGAGAGGTCAACTTTTTCTGAGATGAACGTATCCAGTTCCTCCACTCTCTCCTTCTAGGACATGCCCTCTAACCCCTCTGCCCATTTTACTAAATCCTTTTGGACTCTCTCCAGGTTTTTGATGTCTTTTTTCTGTTCTGCTTCTCAGTCCTAAAACCATCATGCTAGCTGCAGTCTCCAAACCACAACACTGTAAAACCTAAGATAATTTTTAACTGATTTTTCCCTTCAGCAGTTTTTTGTTCCCCAACAATGCTGAAATAACGAACAGAAAATTAATTTATACATTACCTCTGCAACAGACACTTCTGTCACAGGTGGAAAAAAAAACACAGAATAAAATATAATTTACTTAAAAGTCACAATTATGAACCACATAAACATCAATATCACGAATGGTATTTTGCAGAGAGAAAGTTGAGGTGAAGGGAAGGACATCAGTTTACCCACAGCTTCAGTGAGCCCATGGCAGAGCCAGACTTTAATGGATTTTCAGTTATGTCCCCTAAGATTAGCCAACATGCTTTTCTGATAAGTGCTGGGAAATGTAAGTCAGTTGAGGAAGTTCTGCAAAATGTGTCAGAAGACAATTTCCTGATTTGAAAAAATAAAAGTGAAAAAGCAACAGGGTGGATAGTAACATTTCTAATGACTAACACGGAAGAAATCACTGCAAACTCAAGACTTTCAGGCTACTTCGATTAGGTGGTTTAAGGGAACTTACACAGGTTTACATCCAAGTAACAAAAATTTGGAGGAAGCAGATTACTCATGAAATGGCTTGAGACGTGGAAGTGAGATGGATGCAAAACATTCAGTTTTCTACGCATCTCAGATGGAGTTATTACAAATGTGCCAGTAGCTCAGAACTGCTTCCCCAACCCCCAAAGTAAAATCAGTGCCAGAATCATGTTGTTCAGCAACCAAGTTGGGATTGTCTGTAACTCATTCCCAAATCCTCAGGCTCGCTCAGGAGCATTTTCTCCAGTGATAAGGCTTCATCAGGAAACACAGCTGGATGGAGGAAGGAAATTCTGAGAAGCAAAAAAAAATAGTGGGGGTTCCAGGAAGTTCAACCAGATAGGAACTAATGGAATTTGTTTTTCTGTCTCCCCAGCTCCCACTGTTCCTAAGTAGGAAAATCAGAGGGGGCGAAAAAAAGAAGTGCGGCAGCTCCTACCCTGCAAAACAGGTCTTCACTGCAGGTCTCCAGAGAGCATCATAATTACAATTCAATATTTTCGATTACTTACTCTCCCTGGGAAAAACTGCAGACGTTTTCAATTTAGGTCCAATCTGAAGCCCAGCCATTGTTTTCTTCCCCCTGTTTTTTTTTTTAATTTGTTTTTTTTTTTAAACAAAGGTCCCCGTGTAGTTTATTAAGGAGGTTTTAGTTGGACACATGATTTATCAAAAATAATTAAGAAGGACCGTTATGTTTAACATTCAGGAGAATTAAAGGTTGCAAGTGCCTATGATTAGTAACACATACCCCAGAACCATCAAAACAACAGCTTAAACTACTGTCTCTGTCTTCTTACTTCTCGAGAAACTCCTTTTGACCCTTAGGGGCAAACAGCATTTCCTTCCATATCCTTTGCAATTCCACTCTTTTGCAATCTTTACAATCCTCTAGCCAACTCCCTCTTCCTTTGATAAGGGAGATAATCCAAATTTCAACATCCCCACTTACTGGAGTAGTGTCAGTGTGAAATGAGAAAAGATCCATTAGCCAGATCAGTCCTAGGCTACTGAGATAGTTAAAAGGGGAGTCTGAGATCAGCTCCACAGCTAAGACAGCTCAGACTAAGCTAGTACATAACACCTTCTGCTGAAGACTGTTCCACAGGTCAAGATCATAAAATGACTATACTAGAAAAGACTGAACATAAGTAATTGGAACAGTGTCTCTGTGACATATCTGATTTGTTGAGACACCATTTATCACAGCAGCAGTTCAGAGGTGACGCATTTTTGACAAGCACTTCAGAAGAGCTCAGATAATCTTGCTGGTCCAGAGACCATTCACTTAGCCTTGAGCCCTTCCACTAGTTTCCATCTGACCGTAAGCACAGATGGAGTTTCCTGGGTTTTGCTTTTCCCCTCACTTTTCCTAATCTTTAAGAACAGTTTGATATTACATTAACCAACCAGTCAGACCTGGTACAATGGGGCCAAGTAGCATTGCTGTAATATCCCTGACAGCATCTACTGCACGTTAGGCCATATGCAGAAACGGAGAAGCTCAGAGGCCTTGGGTACAACAGCTGTTAGGAACAAGAGAAGCTCCACAACTCACTCAGATTAAAAATCCAGCCATAATGCCATCAGTGGCATACATCCTTCAATGTTTCCATAACTTACATCATGTCTCTGATGCCTAGAGAACTGCAAAAGACCAACCGAGTTCACCTACAGCATAAGGGTTTTCTTCCAAAATGTCCCAACATTCTGTTCCTTCCTCTCTTTCATCCATCCACCAAATTTTGTCACTGGCTTAAATTG
>WAAB01003287.1:4664-18012 GCA_013389865.1 Piaya cayana | reverse complement strand
TCACTTATGTCTTATGAATTAGTAGATGGTGGATGTGGTCTAAGCAGGAATATTTCCCTAGGATAGGAGAGCAAGCTTGTTGAGATACTTCAACCATTAGAAGTCCAGTATGTTCCTAACCACATACTAGATAATCTTTGCACTGAATAAAGGATGTTATGCTAATCTATAATGGATGACTGTAGAGCTTCATGTTTTGAGGAGGCTGATGTGCTGCTTATTGCCACATTCCACTTTATGCACCAATTCGGTATAGTTCTGTGTGGGGAATGATTTAACTTCAGCAAAGAACAGTGACTATGCATTCTAGAATACTTGTACTATTATTCCACCTTGCTTTGTATGCTGCTTGTGGACACTGTATAAATCAAAGTTCCTGCGTGTAAAGTAGTTGGATACTGTGAAGAGATTATTATACAACCCAAAAAAGAGGGCAAGCTAAATTTATTAATTCAATCTTTATATAAATTTGATACTTGCTCTGTAAGTTTTGTACTGAAATTATTGAGATGAATCATGTGATTCTGTTTTATTTTTGAATGAAAATCTATTTAAAAGTCATCCTAAGATTTGTCAGTGACATAAGAAATTGTTTGAATTACATGTTTAATCTGAACAATGGTTTAAAAATAATTTCAAATATTTACATTTTTGTAAATGAGGGTATTTTAGTTGCAAAATAAATGGGGCTTTTTCATCCTAATGAAGAAGAATCCAAAGTGGTAAAATTGTCAATTGTTCTCAGTTTGTACAGAGGTTGGACTTGATGATCCAATGGGTCTTTTCCAACCTGGCAATTCTATGACACTATGATTCTATGACACTGTGGCTATCTTCTTTAATCCACCTAAAAGTGAAATTGTTAGGTCAATAAAAGGTATATTTAATATTCTTTCTTAATGTCATAACTAACTCATAATCTTGTACTAAAAAGGCAAAAGCTTGTTAGAATATATAGGACTGCTTTTATCTTTAATCTAAGCTTAGCCACAATAGTTACACTGTCAGTATAGCTCTAAAGTAGACAATGTTGTTTCATGAATAATAATTTATCTGGTATAAATGAACTCTTTTCTTAAACAGACTTAAAAGGGTAAAATCTAGTCATAAATTCATTTTCAAGTTAAAGATTGAGACCTACCACTTAAAAATGCAATGATCTGTCAGTTAAGGTTCAAAGTAAGATTTAACTATACCTCTATCTTTTCTTTTACAGGTCTTTCAGTCTGGGAGACTGTGAGGGAGCCTCTGTACCCAGGGAAAATGTTACCCTTTACTGGGGGGAAGGGTAAACCAGTAGGGAATACAGTACAATCCCAACCCTACTGGGAGGGGTGGGAGGGAGGTGTTGCCATCACTGTATTAAGTTGATGTTGGGAAATGTTTTAACATCTGGAGCCTTTGTGGGTGGAAATGTCTCCTATTACAACTCTGCACTGGATGTGAAGAAGGAAAAAAATCTATTAACAAAACAGCACATTCTGGACTATTGTGGGGAAATTTACCAAAATAAGAACTATATAATTGAACCATAGGGGTATGTAAAGAAGAAAACTATTTTGCGCACAATAAAGGAAACCTAAGAATGGGGGTCACAAACAGTTAAAGGCTTTCTTTTTTCTTTTATGGTTTGGTTTTCTTTTCAATAAAAATTTTCTACATTATTTCATCCTGCTTGATGGGATTTCTAGGTAATTTGCATGTTAATGCATAACTAAAGAATTAAGTTACTACAGTTAAAATGCAACTTGTATCTGTATTATTATCTGTACACTTGCAGTGTACAAGATAGAAACTCCATCATAAATTAATAAATGTTAACTTGGACAAAATGAAGCAACCTGCAAGCTGCCAAATGAGGGACACTTCAAAGGAGACTGCCATTTTAATTTTTACATTTAAAAAAAAATAAAGTAGCAAATATGATTTGGTTATTGTACTTTGTTAGATTTAATTTCTAGAGTAAGGCATTATTCTTAACGTGCATTTTAAGGTTCAGGCATACATTCTGGCCCATAGTGATCAGAAATAATTTAAATTAGTGGGAACATAGCATGCTTTCATCTCATAGAGTGAAATTGGTATATATTTACCTATGTTGCACCAGTCATGTTGCAGTTTACCAATTCAGTATAGCCCTGCATTTAAAATTTCTTTTCTAAGATTCTGTGGATCTTATTTTTCTTATGACTATAGATATCAAGTACTGTAGTTAACGATTAGGCCTTGAAATAGCTTTTAGGATCTGTTAAGATTAAGTTTGATATTGTATTGTGTGTAACCTGCACAATGTGGAAAGCTGATATAACTGTGCAAAATATTTGCCTCTGTGCTGTCAGTGTGATGTGCTTTCTGCATGGTTATATACTAGTGATTTTTGGCAGAATCTCTAAAAATGAGTTACATGGTAAGAACTGTTAAAGACTGTGTAAATGTTAGTTGGCACATAAAGACAAGTGTAGAAGTTGATGACATATTTCTATATTTGTGTTTATTCCCACTCAACATATTACCTTTTATCCTTTCTTTTTGTTATCTTAGTGATGTTTAAGTTAATGGATGTAGTGCAGGGTATCTACAATATATTGGCGCATGTTGATGACCCTTTGTGATGTGGTTAAATCCACAAGGGTGCAAGTTTAAAGCTACGGAGTGAAAGGTAGTTTGGATGCTCTTAATTTCATTTGTTTAGCTTTTCTGTTGATGAGTTGGTTTTTTTCTCTTTCTACTTACATGTATTTTTGTGAATAAATTCTTGTTAAGTTAACCCTTTACTTTTCTTTCCATGTGTATTTTCTTATGTACTGTGAATGTGAAATCCTAACTGGTATACTTGATCTTGTGTTCATCTGAAAGTGGCAAGTCTTTAATAATTTAGATTGCCTAAAGGGTATCCCATGATGCTAAAGAAAATGGAGAGATTTTTAACTCTGCTGGTCAGAGGTGAAGCTGCACCTTTCCATTTTTCAAGTACTGCATAAATAATCTGCAAAACCAAACTAAGCCATAATGGGCTTTTTATAGATTTAGTTTCTCACTTTTGCAGTGCAGAATTGGATATTGGATAACAGTTTGGGGGGGGGGTGTTTGTGTTTGGGGATTTTTTAAAGAACTTGCTGCTCTTTGCATGGATTCTGCTCTTTGAGTGTTAAATGATTTAGCCATTATACTGAAGTTTAGGCTACACGAGTGTTGATTTATAAATATTGTTTGGAGAGGTTTGATTTTTTTTATGCACGATAGCATGCACATTTAAAATGTGTCCTGTCCCCCCCCCCCTTTTTTAGCTTTGCAAATCTTGAATGGATAATACCTGAAGAATAGTTTGGACACGTACTATATGAAGTACATTCAGTAATGCTAGTATTTATTCAGATTGATCAAAATAGCATGTCATAACTTACTTTCAAATTACATTGCTTTGGTAACAAATACAAAAATCCTTCTTAACTAATAACACTGAAGTAAATTAGTAATAATTTTAGTCACTAAAAACACTTCACAACCAAATTCTGGAGGATGAAGAGAGAAAACATTAAAATTGAACAAAGTAGAATATTATTCGAACATTAGGGAAGAGAATATGTGTTCGAACATTAGGGAAGAGTTTCAGAGAAATGACATTAAAAAAAATAGTAGAATAGAAAACCTGTCCAAATAATACTGTAGCATTATTGCGAGAATCTGAGTTTATTTAAACTTTAAATTCTAGAAAGCCCCTTTAACCAAGTAAAACCACTCCACCTCAGATTAGCTTAGGATGCCACTTATGTACATAGTATTTTAATAGCTATTTGTACATATGTGAACTGATCTGGTATAACAGCAAGAAAAATAATTAAGGCAGAAATAAACAGTACTGACAAAATGGGGTTTTGTGTCAGCAAGTTCTCTCATGGTATATTTTAAAGCAAGTAAACCATATTCCTAATGCATAATATAGTGCAGAGATTTATAGAAGCTATTTAGGGTTTAATCTGAGGTAAGAAAAGTTCTGAATTGGCATTAATAGTTGTAATTCAGTTATTACATATATAAAAAGTATTTTAATTCTTGTAGTGTAGTCTTGACAGTTCTTGAATGTTGACTGGTAGAATTACTTGTTACATTCCAGTATTTCTGCCTCTTGGCACGCTAAAAGCATGGCTTCTTTTGCTCCTTACACACTGAGTGCTGTTGCATTAAGTGCTGTTAGTTTACTAAAATACAGAAATAGCTGCTGCTAAGTAATGGTGTAGATTTTCTACTTGAATATTTTTGTTGTAGGAACCTCAGGAGGTCAGTGTTTACTGTTTTTATATGTACCTTTTTCCTGGTTTGAATTTCCCTTTTTGAAGGATTCAGAGTGAAGAAAAGTTGCTGATCAACCTAAATTGGTAACAGAAAGGGTATTTAAAATCCTTATAAAATGCATCTTTTAATCAGTTCTAAATTGCTGTTAAATTACAAGTCAAATATTAATTTTTTTCATTATATATTCATGAAGCATCTCTTTTCATTTAAGAAAAAAGATTAGAATATTTTGTTATTTTAAGCATCGCAAGCAAAAATAATCAGTTTTGTAAATTTTTTTCCTAAGCTTGATTATTTTTTAAATTGGTGAATATGTATATATTTAAATTGCAATAAGCTAATTTTTATGCTTTANGTTCTGAATTGGCATTAATAGTTGTAATTCAGTTATTACATATATAAAAAGTATTTTAATTCTTGTAGTGTAGTCTTGACAGTTCTTGAATGTTGACTGGTAGAATTACTTGTTACATTCCAGTATTTCTGCCTCTTGGCACGCTAAAAGCATGGCTTCTTTTGCTCCTTACACACTGAGTGCTGTTGCATTAAGTGCTGTTAGTTTACTAAAATACAGAAATAGCTGCTGCTAAGTAATGGTGTAGATTTTCTACTTGAATATTTTTGTTGTAGGAACCTCAGGAGGTCAGTGTTTACTGTTTTTATATGTACCTTTTTCCTGGTTTGAATTTCCCTTTTTGAAGGATTCAGAGTGAAGAAAAGTTGCTGATCAACCTAAATTGGTAACAGAAAGGGTATTTAAAATCCTTATAAAATGCATCTTTTAATNGTGAATATGTATATATTTAAATTGCAATAAGCTAATTTTTATGCTTTAGTTTATTGCTCCTTAAAGCTTGTACCTAAAAGATCAGTTTTGGAAGAATGGGCTTAAAATTTATAATAATCATAATTTTTAAAGGTTATGAAGTAGCATAAATTTTGTAACTAACAATATTGATATATTGTGACTTATTTTTTTTAGGACTCTTATGTTAGCAACAATTTCAATTACTTAAACTGCATAAATTGTACATTAGCAAAATGTATATTTTAAGACTTCAAGAGGCTTTCCGCAAGTGAAACTTATTGCTACCTAGAAATATTCAAATACAAGCTTTATTTCAGGTGAATACTCATGTACCGGTTTTGTTCTTATAAACATGCTTATAAAACTGTGTCTTAATTATGTCAGTTTGTACTTCATATTAGGGCAGCTCCTCTGTCTTAAACTGATTCTAAATTAACCTTCTACTGTTGGACAATAATGACTTTTACTTCACTTATTTTATTCCTATCAAATGTATTAACAGATAAAGGTGCAAAAATATTCTTCCCTTGAAGAGAATGCATCCATATTCAAACAAGTGAAATATTTCTTGAAAAGTGCTTTAAATGTAACATTGTATTTGAAATATTTTGTTTCAGATTTTGTCAAGGAAAGAAGTTGCAACTTAGCAATAATTGCTTCAATACTCTCTCATTCATGAGGAAAAATGCATAAAGCTTCTATATAGGGTCTAAAGAGTAACTTTTTCTTAGATAAAGATTAAGCTCTACAGTGAAATGACTGCTGTAAATTGCAAAATATCATGCAGTTATTTCAGATAGATGATTATGTAGTTTGCATACATATTTCTGACATATTATATATTTACAGTAATCTCATCTTAAGTAAATAAGGCTTGATCAGTAGCTGTGTATTCCACTCACCTATGCATTTGCCAGAATGACTTGCATCCATCAGTCTACTTAGTATTCTTCTCCAATAGAAACTATTTTTGTCTGCTGCTGATACTTGCTCTTTGCACTTAATGGTTGGAGTTTGCCAGTTTTAGATAATTAGTTTAAATGAGAAACTGAGGTGAGTACTCATTGCTTGCCTTGTAGAGTATATTCTACTAAAATAATTATATACTTACTTGAATGTATTTATGTCAGGGAAGTTAAAATGACTCTGTTAAAGTATACTTTTTAAGTAAGCCAAATCCACATCTTGAAGAATTCAGTGCTTTTAGTATAGTATCACTTTTCTATAAGCTGATTCTATTGTGCTACTTGCACCTTAGGTATCTAATTTCTTACTTTGGGTGAGCAACAAAACAGAGAAGGCCTGGGTGATTTTTGTGGGGACAGCGATTAGAAAAAAAGATGGTCATATGCAGGTTTATTTGGCTGTTGAAATCTCCAGTGTAATACTACCTTTTGTTTTCATGAGCGGAGACAGGTAGCTATGTACATCTGACTTACTAACACCAAACAATTCTAAAATTTTTAATTTGATATAGTATATAACACAGTTTAAAATTAAAGATGACTAATCTTTCTGCTGACAACTTAGGTTGTATGAGTTTTGCTTGAAAGCTTTAAAACTGATGTTTCCTTCAAACATATCCTCCTGCAACCTCCAACTGTACTAAATTGAGTGATATTTCTTGAAGTCTGCCTATTTGCTAACAGAACTTCATTTTTAATAGAATATGGTTTTAATTTTTGATAAACTGCTGAATTTTGAAGAGTTTTTCGGCCACCAAATATTTTGGATCATGCAGAGAAAATATATTGTATTGTAGTAATTTTGTATTTACATTTGTATGATGTGGCATTATAGATGTGGATGTTAATCAATGCTTGACAATGTTAATAAAGTTGTTTCAATATAGATGTAGCATTCTAATTTTTGATGAAAGATGAAAATTTCATGTTCAGTTTGTGTTTTGCCTGACTCAATAGGGCACTCTTCTGGTTCACACATGTAAGTTCTAGAGTCTCTTGAATACGGAAGATTTTCATTTTATCTGAACAAAAATGATCTCTGGATAAGTTAAGGTGAATTCAGTTTAGATGTTTCATGCTTGGGGACAGATAAATGTAGACATAGGAGGTTTAATTAGACTGAAATAAATGTTTATTGGATGATACTGGTAACTGCTCTACTCCTGAGAAGTGCAACATTGACTGTATGTTTGAAAGAGCTAATACTTGCTAAGTCTGATCAAACTGGGGGAATGTCATTCTTATTGCTTGTGTTTATCAGTAATCTGAATTAAAAAAGGAGTAAATTAAAAATAAATGAAAATTATTCAAGACCTTGAACAAATCTTGCAGTGGTCTTAGTCTAATTTTATCTGGCTTTTATGGAGTGATAATACTAACTGTTTAAAGGTCTGTTCTTTAACTTATATAATTTCTTAATACAGGAATCTCTGAAATGAAGGTATGAAACTAACAGTAGTAAGCTCTCTGGGCAAAATGTGCTCATGTAGATTTTAATGTTTTATGTTCACATCCAATATTTAAAAGTTGATTAACCACATATAGACAATCTAGGCAATTATATATGTCTAGCACAGGTAGCTTCTCTATTGCAATGATTAAATAAAATGCATTGTCACGATATAACTACTAAGTAAATTTGTAGTAGAAATTAATTGCTGCATATTTGTCTGAAAGTCTGCTTAAATAAGGACTTAGATTTCTACCTCCATAAAGAGAAGGACATGGAATAGCTGTTGCCAGCAGCATAGGTGTGTAGTGATCAAGTTGATTAGAAAAGAGAGCAGTTTCTGTTGGCTCTAAGGCGAAAGTACAACAGTGATGGGAGGGGATAGTTTTGGTTTTGTCTTCTTTCAAATAGGCCTTCCCATTCCTATTCCATGGAGCAGTGCTTGTAATAGAGCACATTACTGTCAGTGGAAGACTTGAACAAAACATCTGATGCTATTGACTCAGAGCCTGATTTTAAGCTATGACTTTTGAATCAAAGTTAATTATTACTTGTATATACAAATGAAATGAGTAGAGTAAGTAATAGCATCTTAAGTGAAATGTTATGACTAAGTTTGTGGTTGGATTGCAACAAATTTTTCAAATTTACAGGAAAACATACTTGGCAAATTAAACTTTATTTTATGAGTTCATTAAAAGATATAACAAACACCACAAACAAGGGCTCAGTCCCCTTTGCCCAGATTAGTCTATCACATATATTAAGTTATTCACCACTCACTTGCAAGTTCTCTAATTAATAACCCACAACTCATAACCCATAACTCTTAACTCATGCACCTGTGAGCAAAATCAGTTCCCTAACTGACAGTGAGAGTGCTCATCCTTCCTCCTCCATTATGGTGCGGGCACCCCCTCATCACACTGGGAAGCAGGAAGGCTTGTGCAGTACAGCTGCTGTTGTATCCACTTCAGAATCTTTTTGGGTAAACTGATATTTTNGCTTTAAAACTGATGTTTCCTTCAAACATATCCTCCTGCAACCTCCAACTGTACTAAATTGAGTGATATTTCTTGAAGTCTGCCTATTTGCTAACAGAACTTCATTTTTAATAGAATATGGTTTTAATTTTTGATAAACTGCTGAATTTTGAAGAGTTTTTCGGCCACCAAATATTTTGGATCATGCAGAGAAAATATATTGTATTGTAGTAATTTTGTATTTACATTTGTATGATGTGGCATTATAGATGTGGATGTTAATCAATGCTTGACAATGTTAATAAAGTTGTTTCAATATAGATGTAGCATTCTAATTTTTGATGAAAGATGAAAATTTCATGTTCAGTTTGTGTTTTGCCTGACTCAATAGGGCACTCTTCTGGTTCACACATGTAAGTTCTAGAGTCTCTTGAATACGGAAGATTTTCATTTTATCTGAACAAAAATGATCTCTGGATAAGTTAAGGTGAATTCAGTTTAGATGTTTCATGCTTGGGGACAGATAAATGTAGACATAGGAGGTTTAATTAGACTGAAATAAATGTTTATTGGATGATACTGGTAACTGCTCTACTCCTGAGAAGTGCAACATTGACTGTATGTTTGAAAGAGCTAATACTTGCTAAGTCTGATCAAACTGGGGGAATGTCATTCTTATTGCTTGTGTTTATCAGTAATCTGAATTAAAAAAGGAGTAAATTAAAAATAAATGAAAATTATTCAAGACCTTGAACAAATCTTGCAGTGGTCTTAGTCTAATTTTATCTGGCTTTTATGGAGTGATAATACTAACTGTTTAAAGGTCTGTTCTTTAACTTATATAATTTCTTAATACAGGAATCTCTGAAATGAAGGTATGAAACTAACAGTAGTAAGCTCTCTGGGCAAAATGTGCTCATGTAGATTTTAATGTTTTATGTTCACATCCAATATTTAAAAGTTGATTAACCACATATAGACAATCTAGGCAATTATATATGTCTAGCACAGGTAGCTTCTCTATTGCAATGATTAAATAAAATGCATTGTCACGATATAACTACTAAGTAAATTTGTAGTAGAAATTAATTGCTGCATATTTGTCTGAAAGTCTGCTTAAATAAGGACTTAGATTTCTACCTCCATAAAGAGAAGGACATGGAATAGCTGTTGCCAGCAGCATAGGTGTGTAGTGATCAAGTTGATTAGAAAAGAGAGCAGTTTCTGTTGGCTCTAAGGCGAAAGTACAACAGTGATGGGAGGGGATAGTTTTGGTTTTGTCTTCTTTCAAATAGGCCTTCCCATTCCTATTCCATGGAGCAGTGCTTGTAATAGAGCACATTACTGTCAGTGGAAGACTTGAACAAAACATCTGATGCTATTGACTCAGAGCCTGATTTTAAGCTATGACTTTTGAATCAAAGTTAATTATTACTTGTATATACAAATGAAATGAGTAGAGTAAGTAATAGCATCTTAAGTGAAATGTTATGACTAAGTTTGTGGTTGGATTGCAACAAATTTTTCAAATTTACAGGAAAACATACTTGGCAAATTAAACTTTATTTTATGAGTTCATTAAAAGATATAACAAACACCACAAACAAGGGCTCAGTCCCCTTTGCCCAGATTAGTCTATCACATATATTAAGTTATTCACCACTCACTTGCAAGTTCTCTAATTAATAACCCACAACTCATAACCCATAACTCTTAACTCATGCACCTGTGAGCAAAATCAGTTCCCTAACTGACAGTGAGAGTGCTCATCCTTCCTCCTCCATTATGGTGCGGGCACCCCCTCATCACACTGGGAAGCAGGAAGGCTTGTGCAGTACAGCTGCTGTTGTATCCACTTCAGAATCTTTTTGGGTAAACTGATATTTTATTACCTCCAGCTTGGAGGTTTGGTCTATGCCATTTCCCCAGCAAACATTCACACAAAAGATGATGGGTTCTGGAGATGACAATCTGCAGGTGGGTAATAGCTGCATAATGACCCTTGCTTGTCCTATCTACAGTGCCCTCACTTTGACCTAATGGTGCTGCTCCCAGTATGCATCAGGCATTACCATGAGCTGGGTCACCCAAAATCTGACCAGGAGCTGAGTGAACAGTCACGTGGGTACTTAACATGATGACATTATTACAGCATAATAATTTATTTCCTTAACTCAGATAGAATATTAATGACAAAATTTAGTATGTTGTATTTGTACAGGAATTTTTAAGCAGGGCTGAAGTGACTGGAAAGAGTCAAAATGGAATTTACAACCATTAATGAAGTTATTAATGTTAACTAATGCAGCATCCTGGCTTGGATCAGCCATGGTGTGGCCAGCAGGACCAGGGAAGGAATCGTCCCCCTGGACTCAGCACTGGTGAGGCCACACCTCGAATCCTGGGTTCAGTTTTGGGGTCCTCAATATCAGGGGCTGCAGTGTGTCCAGAGGAGGACAATAGAGCTGGGGAAGGGGCTGGAGTCCAGGTGTTCTGAGAGCAGCTGAGGGCCCTGGGGTTTTTTAGCCTGAAGAAGAGGAGTCTGAGGGGATACCTCATAGTTCCCTGTAGCTCCCTGAAAGGAGGTTTTAGCAAGGTGGCTGTTGGTCTCTTCTGCCAAATAACAAGTGACAATATGAGAGGAAATGGCCTCAAGTTGTGCTGTGGGAGGTTTAGACTAGATATTAGGAAAAATTCCTTCACTGAAAGAGTGATGAAGCACTGGCAGAGGCTGCCCAGGGCAGTTGTAGCATCTCCATCCCTGGTTCAAAAACCATGTAGATGTGACACTTGGAGATATGGTTTAGTAGGCATGGTGGGGGTTGGGCTGACACTTGGACTGGATGAGCTTAGAGGTCTCTTCCAACCTTAATGATTCTGTGATTCTATGATTTTTCTCTCCCCTCGTCCAGCTGAGGAGGAGGAGTGAAAATACAGCTGGTTGGGCACTTGGTGGCCAGCCTGGGTCAACCCACCACAATGGGATTCAGTCAAGCTTGGTGACTAGATCAGTAGAAGAGCCCATTGAAATATGCAGTGAGACATGCAATGCAATCTGTTCCTGGGGTGCTGAAAGCAATGCAGTTAAAACTTGCTAGTAAATATAGGCCATCATCTCACCAGTGAACTCACATCAGCCCATAATTTCACTTTGTGTACATGTCAGAAAAGGGTGTAGCCTGTCTTAAGATTGTGTTGAATTCCCAAAACCCTTTGACAAAATTATTTCAAATTAGCTGTATTGACTGCTAGACTTTAGAAAAACAAATTCTTTTAGCTTTTACTTCTATCTATGGGATTTCATTACACCTTTTGTATGAAAAAAACAGGCTGCAATAACTCTAGTCATGAAGGTAATGTGTATGTCATAAGCAATTGAATTATTAAATTCCTGGGTTATGTCTGCAGGTATTCAGGTACGATTGTTTGGTTAGAACATATTCCTGATGTTGTTGAAATCCTACAGTGTAACCTTATAGTACTTAGCAAAGTTAAATGACTCTTGAAAGGGATTTACCTAACAATTCACTCTGTCATCATCTTTCCCCATCTTCTGTCCTCCACCACAGCAGTAAACAGCTCTAGCTTTTTATGTCTTCTTCTAGTGCTCATAATCTTTTGGAACCTATCTCAACTGGTAATATAAATTCCTGTTTACCTAACATGATTCTTTGTGTAATTCTTTTAACAAGGACGGTAAAGAAAATATATTTTTCAAGGCATATCTTCAATATGGTATATAAAACAGCTCCACCTCCAGCTGCTTCTTCATGTTCTCTTTAAAAATACAGAGTCAGATTATGTATTTTATATCAATTGTTTTCTTACTCATTTTGTTAATTTATAAGGAACTTCAAGTATTGACTAGCTCTTTGGTGTTCCATTATGACATTAAATAATGTCATAATGCCAAATATAATTCAGATTATTTGGATTCTTCATTTTCATTATTTTTTTATCTTAAAATATTACTGCATTCAATTGTAGGTTCATGTATCAAGGGTTTTACTAATAACTGCAGTTATTTCACCTAGAGTTCATAATCCATTTTCAAATGGATTAAACACAGGGCAAATTAAGGCAAATTAAAAATACAATATACAATCTTCAATTTTCAATTGTATCAATGTCTGTAGATAAGATGCACTATATCTTTAGCATCATATTTGACAAGTTATTTTATATAGCAATATAGCTTCCGGGTGTCAGGAGCCCGGAGCCACCCGCCCCTCTCCTGTCTGGGTTTTCCTGGGCTTTCCCTGGCTCTGGCAAGCGCCCCACTGCCACAAGTTGTCACCCCACTGTAGTACTCATTGTCCTGCTGCTGGATGTCTCCAAAGAGATGTATCACTTAGGCTAATAATTATGAATTATACAGTTATGAGTCATTTACATAGTTTCCTTCTAGACTGCCTAGCCTAGTTCCATTGCCTCCCACACTCCCCCCATTTAATGCTGCTAGCGATTAACATGCAGATTGGATGCAGAGACGTTAATTTATTGGCATTTTATTTTCCTCCCATAACTTCAAGTTGTTAAAATGACTGAACAGTTTGGGGATGATGGGGGATGTGGGGGCTGAAACCCACAATACTCATGGTATCTTTAATTAATTCAAGACCAAATAAGAATCACAGAATCACAGAATCACCGGGTTGGAAGAGACCCACCGGATCATCGAGTCCAACCATTCCCACAAAACACTAAACCATTTCCCTCAGGACCTCGTCCACCCGTAACTTAAACACCTCCAGGGAAGGCGAATCAACCACCTCCCTGGGCAGCATATTCCAGTGCCTAATGACCCTTTCCGTAAAAAACTTCCTCCTAATCTCTAACCTAAACCTCC
>WAAB01003282.1:0-13800 GCA_013389865.1 Piaya cayana | reverse complement strand
GTCCCGGAGGCGCTACGGGTCCCGGGGGGTTCGCGGGGGGGGTCCCCGCGCTGCCCTCCGCCCGCGCGGACAATAGCGCAGCCGCCCGCGGAGTTGGGGCTGCTGAGCCCTTTCCCTCGATTTACTTTCCGGCTCCTTATTCTCTATTTATTTTTTTTTCTTTTTTTTTTTTTTTTTCTTTTTCCTGCACCAGCCCTGCCGCCCCACAATTATTTTTCCGTAAAACAAGCCCCGCTCTCCGCGTTTGGTACGTGTGTTTGTGGCTGTCACAGATTCAGCCTCTTCCAGTGCTCGATTACAGAGAAATTTCCCTCCTTTGGGGTATAAATTAACATTGTGCAAAAGGAAAAATTCCCTAGGCTGGGTTTTCTGGGACTAAAAACCCAGATTTTCTTCCCTAAACAAGACGTCGTGTCTCCGCTTCTCCGCTTCTCGTGCAGGTGGCCGGGAAGGCAGGCACTGTATGGATTATATTGCCTGTTATGTAAAATCCACTTGAATGACAAACTCTAGTTTTCCATGCAGGCGGTCAGGACAGGGGAGGAACTGCAGGGGTTTCTGTTTGTTTTCGCTGCCCCCCTTACGTTTTGAGCCGCTTTGGGCCATGCCTCACGCCCGTGGTTACATCATGTCATGTGTTGTGTGCGGTGTGAGTCGCGCCTCTAAAAATAAGGCGAGGTAAAAACCCCTTTCTGGGCGGTAGGGAAGTAGCAGAGAGTTCTCCGGCCGTGCAACGGTCCCGCTGACGACGGGGATATGAAACCCTCCGAGGGGGGCGGCTGGAATATTACGTGTCGGCGTGTGTCCGATTAAACCTCTGCGGCAGTTAGAAATCCAGGGATCTGCTGGTATATAGGTGTTTTCTCTTTAAAACTCTCTATGTTCTTTTTATAGCCTTTGTTTTCACGGAGGAACTCGGATGCTCTTCCCCTGCTTTAGCACAGTCCTCTTGAATTTCCATCTGCGGGTAGCAGCGCCCTTCGATCCGGTTATATTATTTTCTAATTGAGAACCCAGCAGCCTTTAAATCCTGAGAGGAGGAGGATGGAGCGGAGCTGACCTGGGAAGGTGAAGCTGGGGAAGCCCCTGGCCTGTCGATGGGACCAGGATCCCCAGGCTTTTCCTTCCCGAGGCGCCCGCTGTCAGCTGCCGTCACCGCTGAGAGCGGGACGCATGATTTTTGGCGCGGAAGGGACGGCGAATGGTGGTTTTGTGTAGTCGTAATGCCAAGGCAGCGCGGCTGTGTCGGGCTTACTGGCTTGATATGCCGGAGGAGCGGTTAATCGTGGAACTCGGCTGTTCTAGCTGATTTGTAATGATTTAGCAATGAGGATGACTTGTGTTCCCTCCTCAGAGGTGATAAAGCAGCAGATGACCAGGCAGATGTGGCTCTGTGTGTTTCTTTTACCTTTTTTTTTTTTTTTAAAGTGCTGTATTTGAGTCTCATTTGCTGTGAGAGATCATCCGGTAACTGGAGAGCTGGTGAAATTCTGACATCATGCAAGTCAGGGGTGAAGACTGAGCAGTTCTTTGACCAAAGTCACTTCCTTTTGCCCTGTTTATAACTGTGTTTTCGTGAACGCAACTGCCATTATCTAATGAACGCACCGAACAAAGGCTGGCTCTGGAGTTTCAGCACTCCACCCTTTTTCTGCTCAGGCAGCGAGTGGTGCCTGTCCTCAGGAACCTCTAAAGACTTTTCCAGGGAGGATAAGACCTAGTGTATAGCAAAGCAAACATAAGGCCTGAGGGTTTCTTAGATCCGACCAAGGCAGGGAAGGGGTTACGCTTGAGGAGGGTGAAGGAAGGACAGGCAGCTTGTATTTTGATGTGATTTCCTCCCCACTCCCCTTCCCTATAATTTTCCTTTTCCAGAGTCTTATGTTTTTCCAGAACTGTTTTTTTTGAGAGTAGGTCAGGAATATCTTGGCCCATCCCTTTGTCAGAGCACCTCATTCTGCATGTTTTTGTTTGTTTCCTGGACAAGTAAACAAGAAGAAGGTGGGCCAGCTGATGCATGAGTGGGAATTTAACTCAGTGAAAGTGTCTCGAGTGGATCACATGCTGTTTAGACCAAATAATCCGAGTTCTGCGTGCAGGCCTCTGTTCCAGGAGTTTATTGTTTCATTACAAAGAGCCTCTTGGTGTTTGGGCAGTCGGAATGGCAGGTGATCTGAGAAACGCTGCTTCTGTTGCTGCATTTTATAAATACCGTGTCCCTGCTCCTAACTTCCAGGAATACAATGTCTGTTTGGAACGAAAAGCAGCAGAGACTCGAGCCTGCTGCTTGGCTTGAGAATCCTTCCCAGCTTTGTAAACAGCAGTTTTGCGGTGCCTTCAGGGATGCGTTTTCTGTGACAAATAGCTCAAATTGGAATAAAGGCTTTCTGTTTCTTCTCAGCTGGGCAAGGAGTTGTCATACCCAAATCAGCAAGAGTCCTGGTGAGGCAGGACTTGAGTAAACATAATTCCATTAAACTCTGCGCATGTCCTCGTCGACCTGAGTTCAGCCCCGTAGTTTTTCGGATGAGGAGAGCTTGGAGAAGTTGCTGTTCAGGTTTCAAAGAAAGCTGGAAAATAAGTCTGTGTCCCCCCATGACCCCTTGAGATTGAGTGCCCACCCCCTCTGTTAGCAGATGGCAGCCGCGGTGTAACCTGGTCCAGAGAAGGAGGCAAACAGCGAAATGGGATGTGCTGATAGCCACGACGACCTGATTGCGGAGGACAGAGTTTTGACAGTGCAGTGTCTGGGTTTAGTGACGGAACCATGCTGTTGGCTGAATAAAATGAGGGAAAAGGATGACAAAATCACATCTGAAAAGAGGAATTGGGAGGAGCTGTCAGTCCAAGCAGGCTCATGTTCATCTGTTCCTTATTCTTTTCCTGCAAACTTTTTACAGATTGGTGGAAAGGCAAGTGTTTTTTAAAAAAAAAAACTAGCTATTTTTAGAAAAGCTTAATTGAAATGCATGCTTCTGTGTCAGGGGCTGCTTTGGGCCCCACAGATGTGAGCAGAAAGTGGACCTGAAAGATTTCTTATTTTCAGCTCTGTCGAACTCTTGAGAGTCCCCTCTTTGAAATCTTTCTAACTTCTCGTTGAGGCCTGCAGCCATGGAGGATACGATGGGAGAGTTTACCATGAATTTGCCTTGCAGTAAATGGGAAACAGCAAATTGAGTTCGTGGTGTAATTACGACCCATAAAAAGGAACCTGTGACATGTGATTGAACATCGCCCTCCATTAAACAAGTATCTCTGTTCTGGAGTTCACGTCCTCTTGGTTTTAGTTGCTGCTGTGGCAGTTGTTGTGGATTGTTCTCTCTCCTCTGAGATCTGAGGAGCAATAAAAGCTGAGAAGTGCAGTTCACTGAGCCTGCGTGGCCTGGAGAACTGCGCTATGAACTCCATTCAAAATAAGGTATTTAAACACAGCAGGTGACTGGTCTGTGAGGCTGGGCAGGGATCGAGTGATTGGAAACACTAATTCCACTCCTCTCCGTTCTGTTATTTCCTCTGGAGGCTGCAGCCGGTTAGCACAAGCCACTCTCATTTCTGTAGTGAGTGTCTGTGCCTGGGCTTAAAATGTCAATTATGAAGGTGGTGCCGTTGGCGGGATGGGGGAAGGTTAAAAGTTGTGGTGATGATTGTGTGCTTTTAAGCAAAAGTTAGTTCACCTACTGAATGAAAATGCTTTTTTAAAAAAAATTAAAAAGCAGTTCTGATTTTTTGTTTAACTTGCTCCCTGAGCCTTGAGTTCAGGTTTTCATATTTCCTGGGCAGCTTGCCCAGATTATGCGAAAGAAAAACAAGATCTCTCTGATACTGGATGAGGAGAGACCCGGATTTCACAATTAATGCTTTTTTTTTTTTGCCTTTTTTTTTTTCCTGTCCCATTATTGTTTTTTAAACCACATTTCCTTTCGTTTGTCTGTAAACAGCAACTTTATTCTGAAGAATGACTTAGCAGCAACGTCTATTTTTATCTCCTGCCACTTCATTTTCCAGGTGAAGGAATTCTTGCTTACAACAACTCAGCTTTCCAGACTTTTGATCGGGGAGGTGACAGTTAATCTTGCTCTGTGGTGTTTGTTTTTCTTGCAGACCTGGTATTGATAAAACCTTCTCTACCTGGGATTGTGCCACTGATTTGGTTTATTTATATCCTGTGAGAATTCACAGGCAGGAGAGAAAACTCTTCTTGAAGGAGGCTTCTTATTGCTGGTTCTGAAGTTCACCCGCGTGGACTAGCAAATGGAAACCAGCCGCTTTTTCAGTCTCGAGGGCTTCTGGTTTAGTTTTTGATAGGAATGGTTTAGTGTTCGATAGGAATGGTTGGACTCGATGATCCAATGGGTCTTTTCCAACCTGATGGTTCTATGGCTGGAAACAAAGGCTCTAAACCGAAAGCTCAGTAATATCTTTATTTGCTTCAGTGCTTAACTACTATTCCCTGGGATGTTATCAATATTAAAAGTCTTATTTTTCCAGGAGAGATTAGTGTGTGAGTCTGTAGTGTGGCAGGTACTCATGTATATATTGTGAAAATCTGTGAGTTTTATGTATGTTCTTAAGCTTTTTACCATTCATATTGCCACCCCTCTGCCCTTGCCCAGATGTAGGTCATTATTTGTGGACGGTCTGGCAAACCACTCGCCGTAGCTGGCCTGTCAATAGTATCGCCCTCTACTTGCTGTCACTTTTCCTTAATCAAAGCTTTGAGGGTTGCTTCTCACATAAATCTCGCCCTAAACGGGCAAACATCTGTCTTACAACTATAAAATGCTGAAAGTTGATAACGAAAGGCCTGCAGAGGATCTGTTACGCATAATAGATGTAACTTCTGGACGACTTTTTTGATGCAGAATGTATTTCTAGACCTCAGGGTGTGAGCTTGTGTGCTGAGGACCTGCATTCTGAGGTTAGAAGCCCAGCTGACACATTTCCATTACAAAATGAAGTGTATAGGGATTTTAGCAAGTTTAGGGTTTATTGTTGTTTTTTTCTTTTTTTTTTTTTTTTTCCTTGTTGTTATCTTTTTTTCTCTAGAGGGCATTCGAGAATCGACTTCAGCCTTGGTTCGTGGTGGTGGGGGAGATGGGAAGTAGGAATTGGTATAATACTTAGTTCAGGGTGGCTTTGCCTTTAGTTCTTCTAATGCCGCAGCACCTTCTCCACAAAACCTGTGTGTTGGATGGGATGGAGCTTTGGAGATGAAGGACTTTGCAGGTGGTTCTGTAGTCATTTGAGGGGAGGGCTTGTGTCTAACAGGTTATTTACAGTTGTGTGTGTGTTAAGCTGCTGCGCGACCATCCATAACCTCCTCTGTCTTCACTGCTTGTGCAAGTTGTAGGAAACAGCGAATGAGCCCAGGTGGGTTTGGGCTGGTGCCTCGCAGGAGGAGATCTGGGGAGGTGAGGAGGCCTCGCAGCAGCTATAGAGCTGTGTCTGTGTGGTTTGGCACGTGATGAAACTGGTCAGTGTGTGCAGGAGTTTGGGTATAATGTCAAGGGTCTGTGCTGTAATTCAGGGAATATAAATGTGCAAGGCAGATGCATGTGTCAGCAGGCAGTGCTGGGAGGGATTGAAGTAGAGACCGTGTAGCCAGGCATGGGCTTGGCAGCCTGAGAAAGGTGCCTATGGAGGGTCTCGTGTCTGCGAGGAGGCCTGTGGGAGGGAGGGTGTGGAGAGCCCTTCTGGAGAGAAACTGGAATGAGCGTTCAGATTAGTTGGGCAAAGAAGAGGCAAGTGAGACCTCCTGTGTCCAGGACTTGGACCTCCTCTGGTCTTCTCATGAACCTCAGTGGAGGCACAGGCACTCAGGTTCCCCCCCAAAACTCTTGTCACAAAGGTTTTGGAGAGCAAGACCTTGTGTTCCTTCTGGACATACTTGCTGAGGTGTGGCACAAGGTCATGTGCTTGCAAACCCAGTTCTCCTTTCAAGGTCTGGTGGTGAAAGTGGGTTTTAAAAGCAGTTGGTCCTGAATAACTCAGTGTGCTGAAGGGTTGTGCTCAGGGTGTTGTGACCCAGTAGCTGCTCCAGGATATAGTGTGACTGGATATGTTCCTTGTGCCTGTTCTGACATCTTTTCCTTGCTTCAGGCCTTCTTCGTGCTCTTCCCTCTGCTCTGTGTTTAAAAAGCATGAAGAGTCCGAGTGTTGGTGCAGTCAATAGTTGCTGAAGCCACCTGAGAATGCCTGGTGACTTTGCTCCCTCAGTGACCTCGTGTTCACTCCTTGGGAAGCAGGGGGTGATGGGCGACTACGGTTACCCTGGTTTTGTCTGCTTACTAGAGCCTTTCATCTTCTCTCTGTTAATTAATGCTACCTGCTCTGGCAGTGCTCTAGTTTTAAAGAGAAAATCAAGAACGTACTCGTGGATTTTGAGCATTATCTTAGATGTTGTAAGCACCATGTTTGCCTTCCAGAAGCAGCTCCTTTTGGATCTTCCTGAGTGAAGTCTAGCACAAGGGGTCATGTTGTGGCTGTTGAAGGCAGAGCTGGATCTTTTACTGTAGCGCACGTGCTGTGGTGATGGAACCAGAGCGGGAATCTGGTTCCTTTGGTGGTTCTCTACAAGCAGAACTTCTGGAGAAGGAAAAGCCTCTTGGTCACACATGTCTCAACTGAGGTGCTGGGAATTGTAGATCCTTGGAGAAATAACAAAAAAGGACCTGTGGGTTCTCACTCTAACCTGCTGATATTGATGGGGAGTAGCAGTTGGGGTAGAACTTGCGAGGGTGGTTTGAGTCCCAGGAGCAGACACAAGGTTCAGGATAGTTCTTGGAATTGCTGTCAGATTTTTCAAAACGCTCTGAAAGTTCCTCAGACTGTATCCATGAGAATGACCTCCCCTTTACTCCTCCTCCCCGTGGTCACCTCGGAGGACATCCCTTGCCACGCTCTCTCCTCCCTGTGTCCCGTTAAGAAGAAATTACTGCCAAGTGTAATTCAGCTTTAATAACAACCCGAACTTAGAAACGGTGGGGAGGGAACATGCTTACAAATGTTCCTTAATGTTTTTTCCAGGGGTTGTTTGCAAGAGTTAGGGATCTAATTCAGTGCTAGAAAAAACAGTGTTGTTTAGCACACAGATGGTTTATAAGGACCTAAATAAAATTTAAAAAAAAAAATCTCCCAGTGACTTGTAGAGGTCATCTTTAAGCTACTAGAACAAAGCCTTATTCTTAAGGGAGACTTTCCAGGCTTCCAAAGTATTTTAAATGCTGTCCACTCAACTAAAAGTGAAGCCAAAGAGGGCTGTGTTAGCTTAGTAGGAGGATTTTCTTTTTAAAATGAGTTTGCTAACCCAGAGGAAGACGCAGCGTGGAAGTTTCGCTTCTGTTTTCTACTTCTGTTAATTTAACTAAAGCTGATGACCTTCAAACTTACTCTGAAATCCTCTTTAGCCTAGGTGAACTCCTAAGTGGCTGCAGTGCTGCGCAGATGTGTTCATAGAGAATGGTTGCATGTGGTACCAAGAGCAGCGTTTTCTGCTTTTTGCAGAATTGTGGGTGTTTCCTAGGCTGCTCTCGAGACCCCATGGTGCTGTGGTAGTGATTGTGGTGAGGATCACTGATCCGAGAGCCTTCCTTGGGGAGGCAGAGCAGTGTTTCTGCAGAACTGAGGGGGCTAATTTGGAACAGTTGTTCCAATGTACGTCTCTCATGTACGTCAGTGGCATCCTGGCTTGGATCAGAAATGGTGTGACCAGCAGGGCCAGGGAAGTTCTTCTCCCTCTGGACTCTTCACTGGTGAGACCGCTCCTCAAATCCTGTGTTCAGTTCTGGGTCCCTCAGCACAAGGAGGATGTTGAGGCTCTGGAGCGAGTGCAGAGAAGAGCAACGAAGCTGGTGAAGGAGCTGGAGAAGAAGAAGAGAGATCTGAGAGAGCTGGGGGTGTTTATCCTGGAGAAGAGGAGGCTGAGGGGAGACCTCATTGCTCTCTGCAAGCCCCTGAGAGGAGGTTGTGGAGAGGAGGGAGCTGGGCTCTTCTGCCAAGGGAGAGAGGACAGGACAAGAGGGAATGGCCTCAAGTTCCACCAGGGGAGGTTCAGGCTGAACATTAGGAAAAAAATTTCACAGAAATCGTGATTGGTCACTGGCAGAGGCTGCCCAAGGAAGGGGTGGAGTCACCTTCCCTGGAGGGTTTTAAGGGGTGGATGAGGTGCTGAGGGACATGGGTTAGTGATTGATGGGAATGGTTGGACTCGATGACCTGGTGGGTCTCTTCCAACCTGGTTGTTCTATGATTCTATGATTCTCTCTCTGTAGGGAAGGTCTTGGTTGAAGCCTGGAGTCAGGGGAAGTCCTTAATGCTGACAGTCTTCCTCCCTCCTCTCCCAAGGGTGTCATAGCTACAAGTGGAAAGTTCCTTGCAAGTTCCTCCCCCGAGCAGTCGTGTTCAGGCTTTGTCTATGACCCAAATGGTGACTAAAAGCCCTTTTGCAGTGAGTTTTTAGGCATGTAGAATCCTTTATTCAGTAAGGACAAGGTGTAGTTGTTTACGAAATATGTGAAGGTCTGTTAACAAAGGACTCATGAAGTCTGAACCCGTCTGTTGCCTCTACTTCTGTTACAACAGCTTCCAGCCTTTTTTACTCAGTGTCTCTGTGAGTGCATCCATCCTTTCTTTCCTGTCTCTTCCTCGGTGTCACCTGGCTGTGTTTGGCCACAGAGTTAGCAGGACTGTGGACAATGAGAATTGTAGATCTGACAAGGACCCTGCCAGCTGACCAACTCGCATGCTCGTTGCAAACCAAATAGCAAATAACTTTGAGCCCGTCCTGTGGGGTTTCCCTCCATGGGGTGTGGATTTGTTTCTTCAACCCAGCTTTGTCTTTTCACAAAAATTTCGTTTGCAGAACTGAAGCATTTTCCATCCCTTGTGTCATTCTGTGGTCCCCGTTATGGGGAAGCACCTTGGGCAATGCTGGGGAGCAGCTGTGGTGCAACTGGAGGAGGCTGGAAACACAACTGGCTGTCAGATGTTGTGCATTTGGCGCGTTCAAATTTCCATTAGTTCTCACTTTGCCTGTAAAGTGGTATATTAATTTGGTCATCGGGGTGTGTTAATGAACAGCTACAACACGCTTGTGCAAATTCATGGGAAATTAGAGTATTGGCATATCAGGCAAGAGATCAGGGCAAATTCTTGTTAAATTCATATGGAATAGCTTACAGCTAGATAAATTTTGCAGCAAAAGGAAAACAAATTATCTGTTGTGCTGGCAGTTCAGCCTTTGCTGTGGGTCAGGGGAACGCAGTTAAAAGCAAGAGGTTAAGAAACACTGACACTTTGAGTGGTAAAGAAAGTAGGGAGGAGTCCAGAAACGGGAAGATGATGGAGTCAAAAAGGTTGGAATATCAATGAATGAAAGCTCTTTGGTTATTTCTCATAATGTGTTCGATCTAGTTGAGTCGAGCCCTGACCTGCTATTGCAGTCGGAGCATTGGGCTGCTCTGTCATGGTGTGGGGGGGGTTAATCTTTATCCCTGTTCTTGAAAGAGAAATGGGAATCGCTAACACTGGAAATCACCTGGCTTATTTGGAAATGTACTTCTGGGAAAGTAGGTTTCGTATGCACTAGGGAAACGGCTTCTTTCAAATCCAGAGCTTTCAGGGAAGCCGTGGGGTTTCTTTAGCCATGAGGAGTGTCAGCATATGGAGGTCTGTTCCCCTCAAACCCTCTCTCTCTCGCAGGTTATAGTTCTGATTTATAATTTTTAATGTGCCTGAGCTGGCAGTAGAAGCATGAAAATGGTTTTACAGATGTAGCTAAAGGATTTGAAAGATTAAGCTGATGAGTGGGTGACATCGAGGAATGGGTATAACCGGGGCCAGATCTTTCCCAGGGGCCTGGAGGGATGCAGATGTGCTGGGTGAGTGGACTGAAAGGTGAGGGTAGTAGTTAGAGGCAGGCAGTAGCTCTGGGAGATCCTGAGGACCGACTTGCGTGTTGCTCGTTCTGTTTTCGGCTGCCTGGATGGCTCTGCTGACCAGCGTGCTGGTAGTCGGAGGGGGGATGCTGTGCTGAGCACGGAGCTTCTGTGGCTTTACCTATTGTTGAATCAATAATTTTCGCTGCTGTTGACTGTCTTGTTTGCTTTGTTTTCTGTAAGTGCCGTGCCTAACTTCGTGTTTTCCCTTTCCTTCCGTAGGCTGCCCTCGGGAGAGGCAGTGGGAGGCAGTGGAACTGGCCTCAGCACTGGGAGAGGCTGGACGTCCCGTCTCTCTGTGCTGAATGGCTGCGATGGCGCCCGCTCTCACTGACGCAGCAGCTGAAGCTCACCACATCCGATTCAAGCTGGCTCCCCCGTCCTCCACCTTGTCTCCTGGCAGTGCCGAGAGTAACGGCAACGCCAACAATATTCTCCTGGCCGCCAACGGCACCAAAAGGAAAGCCATTGCTCCGGAGGATCCCAGTTTAGATTTCCGAAACAGCCCTACGAAGGAAGAGTTGGGCAAGCTGCAGCCACTGGTGGCCTCTTACCTGTGCTCAGATGTAACATCTGTTTCTTCAAAAGAGCCTCTGAAGCTGCAAGGAGTCTTCAACAAGCAGACAGTCCTTAAATCTCACTCTCTCTTATCTCAGTCCTTCTTGAAAACAAGTGATCTGTTGGGGAGGCAACCAGTGTTGGAATTCACTTTGGAGAATCTAAAAACCATGAGTACTAACAGCCAGCCACCCCTCCCGCAAGCGCCTGTGAATGGCCTGGCCAAGAAATTGGCCAGAAGTACCAATTCAGAGCATGAAAACTCTAGTTCTGTGAACGGTGGGAAGTGTGCTCATCCTTCTCCTGCCCTCCAGGCTGTTGACTATAATGCCGGAAGTTCTGAACTGGGAGACTTGAAGAGCGGCTTGACCAATTGCACTCTTCCACACAGAAGCCTTGATGCAGAGCACACGACTCCATTTAGCAATAATAGCACTGCAAACAAATTTTCCCTTAATTCCATGGAGCAACAGCGGGTGCTCGAGGGCGGCAGTGGAGAGACTAGGTTGCCTGAGGTGGTTGCCAGTCATTCTGACTTTGGGAGCGGTAAGCTGGAGGAGCAGAAACCTTCTCTGTTGGCTGGTCAGCACAGTGCTCTCGACTCCGAGATGAGGACGAGGGCGTTGCTGCGACGGCAGGCAGACATTGAGAACCGTGCCCGCAGGCTGCAGAAACGCTTGCAGGTGGTACAGGCAAAGCAGGTGGAGAGACACATCCAGCAGCAGTTGGGTGGCTTCTTGGAGAAAACTCTGAGCAAGCTTCCAACTTTGGACCCCCTGAGGCATCGGAACCAGCTGATGTTGACCAGAAAAGCAGAAGCAGCCTTGAGGAAAGCTGCAAGCGAGACAGTTACGTCAGAAGGTCTGAGCAGCTTCTTGAAGAGCGATTCAATATCGGAAGAACTGGAGAGATTCACAGCCAGTGGCATGGCCAACCTGAGATCCAGCGAACAAGCATTTGACTCTGATGTCACCGACAGCAGCTCGGGAGGAGAGTCTGACGTTGAAGAGGAGGAACTGACAAAAGCAGACCCCGAGCAACCCCATGTACCGCTGTAAGTAGCTACCTCTGATGAGGGGAGAGCAAGGTGAAAGGTGGGAGATGGCGAATCTGCTTTGTGAAGGAACACTTCTCTTTTGGTGGGCGTAGATCGAAGAAGTAATTGTTAAAACTAGCATGGTGTGATTTGCAGCACGCTTCCTAGTTTGGGGAAGCATCAGAGTTTCACGTGTTCAGTAGTGGTTGGTGTTCTTGTGGTGCAGCAGTTCCTGAAAGCGCTGGCTGGAGTGGTGCAAGGATGCAGCAGATTCTATAGACAGATCACTCTTGGATGGGTTGGACCTGTCTCCTGAAATGAAATGTTTGCCTTTTTTACAATAGGAACCTTTGTGGGGAAGCAGTTCTGTAGAGTAAGGCCACTCTGAATCTCTGTAGCTGACAGCAGACTTGTGACTGGAGAAGTACCTTTTTGTTAAATGAACTGCCTGGGGAAAAAAAACTCTGAAAGGATCTGGTCCAAGTACAAATGGAAGCGTGAAGGGCCTGTTCTCTTTTTGAATTGTTGGGGATTTTCTTCTTGGCTGTCAGTGGCAGTAAATGACAGCGGTCTGGTAATTATGTTGTTAACTGGATGCTGTTTGTATACGTCTGGACTGTCAGTTTGTGTGTGGAGGAGGAAGATCCTTGTCAAGGCGAAAGGTCCTCAGACAGGTCAAGGAAGAAAGGCCGTTCTTCCAAATGCAAGATGTTTTCCTGGGGATATGCGCACAGTATCTTGCACCAATCTCTTAGGAGGCTGTATTCTGAGTCTAGTCTGTGTACAGTCTTGCTTGCACCGGTAGATTCTCTCTTCCACCCTGACGGAAGAGCTTAACCCTCAGTCTGAAGTAGCCTCCCTGCTACTGTTAGGAATGTGGATAGCTTTACAGTCAAGGCTGGAAATAGTCACCAGAACTTTTGCATGCCTGCACCATTCTGGGTTTATTCAGATCTCTGTAGAGAAAAAAACAAATGCATTTTGATACCAGTTGTCCAGAGTGACATTAATGGCTGGTCGAGTGCCGTGTGACACGAATTTTACTGAACTAAGTCAGCGGATGGAAGCAGTGTGTGTACTTGGTAAGTTCAGCATCCTCCAGACCACACTCGTGGATGAGTGCTGATAAGCACATGTTGCAGCTTTTGAATGTTAAATTCCAGCTAAATGTTACATCATGTTTTGGGATGTTAGCGTAAGTTGTGTTTCTGTATGTGAAGTCTTAAACGTGGCATGAATTCATCTTTCTGCAAGCACAAAGCTGGTAGTTGAGCCTGTGATCCATGCTGGCTGGCGTAAAGGTGTTCTTCCACTGTTAGAGAGGAGGGTTTAATAACTATTTATGCTTCATGTCAACAGACTTGCTGTTGGGATTAGTAATAAAATGGCATTTATAAGTATTGTTATTAGGGGTGACATTTGATTACAGTTCAGTCCAAAGTCATGCGGAATTTCCCGTATTGTAGGTTTCACAGATTCACCTGTTGTCTAGCAAAGTGAAATTTCTTTGCCACTCATCTTAATCCCAAGAGGAAGTTCGGTGTTCAGAGGTGTGATGTGTGAAATTCTTTGCTGACTTTTCTGCCCTTTATGTTAGTCACGCCTTTACATCGCCCAGTCTCTCGACTACTCTTAAACAGCCAAAGATTTCGAAGCTAATAGAAAGAACGGGTTGGATGGGGCCTTGAACAGCCTGATCTAGTGGGATGTACCTGCCCATGGCAGGGGGTTTGGAACCAGATGATCTTTAAGGTCCCTTCCAACCCTAACTATTCAATGATTCAAAGAATGCTCCTCTGTTGTCTGTAGGCTCAGAAGCTGGTGTGTGTGCACACCAGCATCTAGGCCAGGGCCACCAAACATGCTCCAGAGTTTCTGCTTGTGGGTGTGCAGTCACTGTCTCCCCAGCACTGACTGTCCTGGTGTAGGTGCTTTGGCACCGGCTCCCTCCAGCTCTGGTGTGACTTGAAGTGAGGCTGAATGCACATTTGAGCTTGTTAGTGCGACTCCTGAAGTCAATTTTAAGATCTGGTATGAGTGTCTGAGTGCTAAATATCATTCCTTTCGAAACAGGGCTAAGAGACAGGAGGGGGAGAGCCGACTTTTCCACTGGGAAGCTGCCTCGGGCCAGCTCATTGTACAGAACCATTGTTTTATATTTGTATGGGCACAGAAGAGCGAATGCTCTTTGTGGAGTTGCTTGAGCATGGCTGGATTTTGCAGCTTGCTAAATTGACTTATTAAAAGGAAGGTTCTTAGAATCATAGAATC
>WAAB01003271.1:6990-17028 GCA_013389865.1 Piaya cayana | reverse complement strand
TCTTTTGATGCAGCCCAGAAATGCCATGAATTTGACCCAAGAGGAAATCCTTTTCTTTTATTATTAATATTCTTGTTTGTGGGAACATTTTCTGGTCTGATGAATCAGACCAGATTTGCTGCATGCAAAATAGTTGTTGGTTCAGCGTAAGTATTTATAAATCAGCATCCTGCCAAAGCGTTATCGGGGCTGGGTGCATGGTTCTATACCCAATCCTATCATTAACAGGGTCAAAACTCCATATATTGTTTCCAGCTGGGAAAAAAAAAATATCTGTGTCTTCCCCTCTGGAATATCCTCATGAAACACAAGGATGAAGTGGGTGTAACTGATCCTCCGCTAAAGCTCGTAGGGATTTGTTTAATGCCAAAATTTTCCTACAGAGATTTAGGGCCATTCTGTGGCAAATTTTATGGCAGGGATAGAAGTTTTTACAGCTGTTTGTTAACATAGTTTCCTCCTCCTTTCCAGGAGATAGTTCAGAGTATCCACAGGACTGTTTGTATTAAATTGTGTTTGGAGATTGTTTGGTCTTTTTCCCAAGGGAGGGATTGAGCGTAGGATGTTTTATCCCCCAGGACAAGCGCAGGGCTTCTCTGACCAGATATTCACATTTCCTCTGCTTTTGATACAGGCTACAGATCGTCGGGGTGAAAAGGTTATTTGTACAAGATAACCAGTCCTTTGCTGTAGGATTCAGCTAAATCCCTCTCAAGGGGAAAAGGCTACAGCCCTAGGGGGAAATTCTCTTGCTGGCAGGGGTTGTATGTATGCCCCAAGGAGAAAAACAAATGTCAAAAAATACTGAATGCAGATAAAACCAGGAAAAAGAACAGAGCTGCCCCAAAGTTATCCCTGTTCACCCTTTCTTATCTCCTTGGGTTTTCATAGAATCATAGAATCACCAGGTTGGAAGAGACCCACCAGATCATCAAGTCCAACCATTCCCACCAGTCTCTAAACCATGTTCCTCAGCAACTCATCCACACATGCCTTAAACCCCTCCAGGGAAGGCAAGTCAGCCACCTCCCTGAGTAGATCGTTCCATTGCCCAGTGACCCCTTCAGTGAAGAATTTTTTCCTAATGTCGAGCCTGACCCTCCCCTGGTGGAGCTTGAGGCCATTCCCTCTCGTCCTGTCCCCCTGCCACTTGGGAGAAGAGCCCAGCTCCCTCCTCTCCACAACCTCCCTTCAGGGTTGCTCCTGGTACGAGGCTGCGGCACTAACTGAATTAAAAAAATTCTGAATTAAAGCCACACTAAAAGGCTCACAAGAAGTTACATGAAGGCAGGTGGGTAGCATCACGCTGTTCCTGGACAAAACAAGGATCAACCCCTGAATGCTTATGTTAGCTGTGCTTTTAAATCATTGCATCATAGAATCATTTGGTTGGAAATGACCTTTGAGATCATCGAGTCCAGCCATACCTGCCCACTACTAAACCAGACCCCTAAGCACCTTGTCCACGCATTTTTTGAACCCCTCCAGGGATGGGAGCTCCTCCACTGCCCTAGGCATCCTCTGCTAGGGCTTCACCACTCTGGTAGTGAAGAAATTTTTCCTTATATTCAGTCTAAACCTCCCCTAGCACAACTTGAGGTGACTTCCTCTCATCCTAAATGGTTATCACTTTGTAAAGGTTNAATGTATTAACACTAATATGCAACTAAAATATCACGTATACAATAATCAGAGAATAAGAGACCCCCAGAACATCCCCTGCCCCTGTAGGGAAGCAATCAGAGATCCCCGAGGACTGCCCCCTGCCCCCGAAGGGAAGCAAGAATCCAAGAAAAGCAACAAGAAAGCTAACAAGAGGAAATCAATCACTTTCCTTAAGGATAGCAGACCTCTGCGCTACCGAGGGGTCTACACGGCCCAGACTCCCACACACGGCAAAGCCCGACAGCAAAGCAAAAATGCTCTCCGGCTCCAGAGGTGAGAGAGAGAGAGAGAGAGTGCGAGCGCAGGAAGAGGAAGGAAAAGGCAGTGTCTGACTCCCTGATCTTACGTAGAAAAATCACATGGAATACTGGGAGATATAGTTCTTCTTCAACCACAACCTGGCTATTCAGGAGAGTCCAAAAATTAAACCCATCACACACTTATTTTCAGGGACGATATTTCACAGTAAGATCCTGGTGAAACCAAGATTTGGGCTCCCCAGACAGCAGAACAAGAGTAATCGAGGTTGGTTTCTTATTTCGTATAGGTGGGAAGAGTTTGTTACTGAGGCCTTGGCCCCAGGCTCACTGCACCTCACTCACTGGGGCAACTTCCAAAAAATAATGCAGCAGCACATATTGGAGAGCAGTGGCTGCCAACACACGCACATCAACTGATATTTTTTTAATAACAGATATACTATTTCACTGGTTTCTTTCCCGGTCTTGCCAAAAAAATTAGCGGTAGCGAGAACCACGTTGACTTAATAGCTGTCTTTCTGCCCACACAGAGGTTAAATGAGACCTTGTAAAGGGATGAGTATAGATCTTGCCAAATGACTGTGGAGGTGTGTGTTTGAGGTTCCAGCTACTCCAGCAAACTGAGAACTGTCACTAACAGAAGTGCCACTGCCGTGCAAAATGGGTCCCCAGTGCAGAGGAGAACTTAGTGAGACTCCAGAGGTGATGAGCACCGGGATATTACTGATGTGCCCACTGGAGCTTGGCACCAGATCACTTAATAATCTTTGTTGCATGTCTTGCCAACCCCAAGCCCCTTGTATTAAACAAGGAAGAACATGAGTAGTTTTGTGACTGTCTTAAAAGCATTATTGTTCTACTACCAAGCTGTGCTTGAGGACTGATCCCCACCTTGGTCAGTTANCCTCCTCTCCACAACCTCAGTAGTTTCAGGTAGTTGCAGAGAGCAATGAGGTCTCCCCTCAGCCTCCTCTTCTCCAGGATAAACACCCCCAGCTCTCTCAGCCGTTCCTCATCAGGCCTGTTCTCCAGCTCCTTCACTATCTTCCTTCCACCCTGCCTCTGTTCTAAGCTGTTCTCAACACCTTGCAAGGTTGTCTGTCTGTGCATTATTTATCAGTTAAGACTCAGCACAACTCTCCACTCTCTACCTGTAACTCCTCAGGGGAAAAGCCCAACGCTTACCAGCTGCCTGCACACACCTCAGATCACAAACAGCTCAAGGCACATATCATGTCGTAAAACATCTTACCGTGCCGTGCAAGACACATTTCAAACAAGATGCGCTGGCACTTGACTTGCTGCAGCTGAGCCCAGGGGAGGTGGTGGGCTTACTCAGTGGCAACGTTAGTTCTGGTTTGCATTTTCAGCTAGAAAAGCCAGCAGATGCTGGGCAGAACCATTCCCTGGCTCAGGCTGTCATGAAAGGCAAAAGCATTTCCACCACTTGCCGGTTGGCATGAGGCTAACGCTTGTGCGGAGGAGACGTGTGAGCTCACCAAGTTGACATGAGCAATTAGCGTGCGGAGGACTCTTCCCACCTCCTAATTCACTCAGAATAATTCATTAGCAAAACGTCCTCAGCAGCACTACAACAAGTCCTGGTTGTGGATCTGGTCTTGATTCGCTTTAGAAGATAAATTGACCTGTGAAACTCCAGCCTAGCTTGCACTAATGAGTCTCCGTAGGGCCATCATCAGGATTAAATTATTTATGGAAGGATCAATCTGTAGTGCCCATCTGCTTGGCAGCTGGACTGAAGAGCCGTAACAGGTCTCACACACACTGGAAACACTAGATCAAGCCCCCCAGCCCTGGAGGTGTTACTGTATATTTGCTGTCTTGGGCTAAAGTCATTCTGGTGCAGGTCCTTGGTTTGCCACCCGTGCAGCTGAGAGGACAAACACGTGGCCTCCTGCACAAAGAGCTTCGTAAGCAGCAGTAGGAGAAGTGTCACACCAGCACCAGCCATTCCTGTCCATCTGATCAAGGGCTTCTTCACCCCTTTTTGCACCTTTGAAAGCAGCTGGATGACCTCTTTTATCCCAAGGGTTTGCAGTCACTGTGGAAATCTGCAGTTGGACTCGATGATCCAGTGGGTCTCTTCCAACCTGGTGATTCTATGATTCTATGATAATTATGAATTACACTTTTCTTGTTTCTGTCCACTTTCTATCAATAAACAGCCTTGAAATGTCTCTCTGCCCCCCAGCTGCACAGACACACTTCTCACCTCTACAAAAGAGGAGGTTACCCCCAGCTGAATGTCTTACCTAAATATCTCATGTTCCTGCCCCTTCCAATAGCAGCCAAGGAGCCCCAGGCGATGCCACCAAGCAGAGACATCTACCCACATTAATATCCCTCTCCTTTTCTTCCCTTTGCAGCTTGAAAGCTGTCCTGATGGGGAAGCCTCCGGACAACACAGTGGACTTGTCAGGCATCCCGCTGACGCTGAAAGACTTGGACCGTGTCACGTCCTACCTCCAGCACAGCTCGGAGCACATCGACACGGTGGAGCTGTGCTTCACGGAGCTGACGGATGACATGCTGCTGCAGCTCCTGCCGGTGCTCTGCGTGCTGCCCCACCTCACCACCCTCTCCCTCAATGGCAACCGGCTCACCAAAGCCATCCTGCGGGACCTCACCGAAACCCTGAAGGACCCCAAGAAGTTCCCCAGTGTCACCTGGATTGACCTCGGCAACAACGTGGACATCTTCTCCTTGCCACAACCCTTCTTGGTCAGCCTAAAGAGACGGTGCCCTAAGCAGGGCAACTTGCCAACCATTCTGGAGTTTGGCGAGGGTCAGGTAAGCGATATGGAGAGCCAGGAAGGCCTGGCCGAGAGCCGGGAGGACCTGCGAGCTGGACCAGGCAAGACGGACAACATCATAGGCTTGCAGCAGATGGACAAAACGATTGAGGCTGGGGAGCTCCCCAACTCGGAGCGAGGTGCTGTGACACCACAGACATGATGTCCAGCTCTGCGGGTCTTGAGTGGGCACGTTGAGCAAGGATGACTTCAATCCAAGGCCTCGACGCTGGAGGTCCTGGCAGAGGGTCCGTTCACACGGTGGGATGCTTCAGGAGGCTGGACTGCTGCCTTCTTCCCTCATGATGAATGTCAACCTTTTTCTTCTCAAAGAACACAGAGAGGCGATGGCATTGAATACTTGTGTTTTATAAAAGCTGGTCAGGTCTTTTTAAACATTAGTGACGTGCTGTGCTTTTCAACCTCCCAAAATGCATCTCCAGGGTGGTGTAATATGAGGTTCTTAGAAGAGCACAAAAGAGGAGAAGAAAGGAGCCCCGACTTTGCAGGGAAGGGCTCCCTTCCCTTAGTGCTGGATCCAGCCAGGCCCTAGGAGCTCTCCCACGTGTGATGGACAGACAGCGGTCACCTCGAAGAGGATTGCAGCCGAGAGAAACCTGAAACTCCTTCCAATCCTGCCTGCGGGAGCTGCTGATGAATGGCAGATCTGCTGAGGCACAACAGAAATCTGATCACACATTAACCGGGAGCATTTCTCTTAACATTGTGAGCCAACCAGAAGGGAGAGCTAAACCCCAGCCTGTTGCGTGCCGGGATGCCCCTCTTGCCCTCCAGCCTCACTGACATCAGGCTGGCACTGGTGCCTGTTCGGTATTTATTCAGATGTCAAATCCAGTTTCCCACCAATCATGCTACTGTAATACATCCAGAGCTTTTAATGTGGCACCTGGAGCTCGCACCAGCAACGCTGGGAGTGGATTTGGTCCATTTGAGGGAGTAAGCGGCACAACTGGGAGCCAGGGCTCGGCTCGATAGCTTTTGCTGATAAAACAGATCACAATTCTGAACAGTGAATAATCCTGGGGTTCAGTCCCTCCAGCACTGCCGCCGAGGGCTGGGCAGGCACAGCCGGACCGCCAGAAGTGCTTTGTTTCTAAAACATCGTTTGGGTTTTGTTTTTTTTCTAAGACGTATTGGTTTGATTTCACTTTTGGTGGATCAGCCCCAGAGAAGCAGCACTGGAACGGGCACTTTGGCTTGTGAACCAGCGTTTCATTTGATCCTAAGCCTGGGGGAGGGCAGCAAAAGCTGAAAATCTTCTTGTCCGCTCCATTCAAAGGACCAAACATGACTCCCTTTGCTAGGGGAGCCCCTTTCTGTCTGTTCAGAGCCCTTCCCTGACCAGCTTTACAGCATCGTTCTCCTGGCTTGAAGCAGGAACCCTCTGGCTTCGCTTTTTCTGGGTGCAAATGCAGTCAGATTTTAGTTGTCTCTGTTCATTTAACATCCCTGTACCGGGAAGCTTTTTCCAGAGGGGCCTCGTGCTGTCGGTGGTTGTTTCTCCTCCGTGTGCAAGTAGATAACTTAGAAGAAACTCTGCTACTCGTTTTAATCCATTCGGCAATGTTCAGTATGATTTGCATGTAGCCAAGCCTTTTTCCTTTTTTTTTTTTTTTTTTTTAATGCGGACTTTTTCCAACAGGCATGAAAACACTTTGCAGTGAATAAACTGTTCTGTTTGAAATAAAGGAGCTATCCGTAATCAAAATAAACGACAATGTTTAATAAAGACCCAGCGTTGATTTTGTTTCCTCTGCATAGGCTGAACGCCCAGCTGGCAAAAGGTGCAACTGGAGGAGAGGGCAGAGCTGAGCCCTGCAGGTCTGGGGCTCCAGGGGGCTTCAAAAATCACTGCGGGTGGCTGGAGAAACAAATATCCCAGTTTATGGGCTGGATTCATAGAATGGTTCGGGTTGGAGTGGACCTCAAAGCCCGTCCAGTTCCATGATCCCACTGGATCGGGGGCTCCAAGCCCCATCCAACCTGGCCTTGAACCCCTCCAGGGATGGGGCAGCCACCACTGCTCTGGGCAACCTGGGCCAGGGCCTCCCCACCCTCATCATGAAGAATTTCCCCCTAATGTCTAATATAAATCTTCCCCCTTCCAATTAAAACCCATTCCCCGTCACTCTATACCTGCACTCCCTGATCAGGAGCCCGTCACGTTTCCTGGAGCCCCTTCAGGTACTAGAAGGCCACTGTGAGGTGTCCCCACAGCCTTCTCTTCTCCAGGCTGAACAACCCCAACTCCTCAGCCTGTCCCCATAGCAGAGGTGCCTCAGCCCTTAGATCATCTCTGGGGTTTCCTCTGGACCTGTTCCAATGGATCCATCTCCTCCTCATGTTGGGGATTCCAGAACTGGACACAACACTCCCCACATCACCCTGAGGAGCTGGTAGTACGTCCCTCATGGAGATTTGTAAACTCCATATACGGGGATTTCATCAAGAGCAAGATTTCTCCTTGAAAGAAAAGTTACTCCAGCAATTTCTTCTATAAAAGGTCAGGTGCTGGTTTGCTCAGTACTCAACACCAAACTCCCTTTCTGTGCACGGCTCAGGCCCTCTGTCTAAATTATTTAAAATCAGAAGCTCCTTGCTTTGAGGTTTGTATTTTCTGCGAAGTAATTGCACAGAAGCGAGCTGTCCTGGACCTCAGGACCTGTCTGGACCCCCCAGTTTGGCCATACAAATTCATAAACCAGAGGCACTTTGCATTCAGAACTCTGCATCATTTATTGATGCTTTGCATGCTCAATTCCCTTACCGGCACAAACCCCCAAGGAGGTTGCTCCTGCCACATTTCCCCTCCAGCCCAGCTTCTACCTGCTGTGAAACACATTAATCACCCAGGAGATATTCAGCATCTCTCAGGCTCTTTCTGCACGGAGTTGTCAGCAGCTCTCCAGCTCAGTTTTCGGGTGCAGAGGGTTTAACGCAAGGCTCAGTGCCTGCTACCACCAAGGATTTGCTGTGATTCAGGAGAATCTCATCTCAGTCGCTCCCCTCTGCAGTGAAAATGCTGAGCTGGGTCCCTCTTGAGATCATCCAGGACTGCAGAGGACAAGCTTCCAGAGAAAGACTCCGTGGCCCTCAACAGTTCACCCCGTGCAGATATTGAGCTGCTTGAGGAGGCTGTGCAGTATCTCTGTGTCCAGCCAGGACTGAGCCCTTCAGAGAGGGGGAAATAACTAGCAAAAGCTTTTTATCGATGCACCTGTTCCAGAGGAGGGAATGGAGATGATGCGAGGGCTGGAGCATCTCCGTCCAAGGCCAGGCTGAGAGAATTAGGGTTGTTCAGCCTGGGGAAGAGAAGGCTGAGGGGAGACCTTAGAGCAGCTTCCAGAGCTGAAAGGGGCTCCAGGAAAGCTGGGGAGGGGTTGTGGATCAGGGAGGGCAGGGAGAGGATGAGGGGGAACGGTTTTGAGATGCAAGAGGGGAGATTGAGATGAGATCTTAGGCAGAAATGTTTTTCTGTGAGGGTGGGGATGCCCTGGCCCAGGTTGCCCAGAGCAGGGGTGGCTGCCCCATCCCTGGAGGGGTTCAGGGCCAGGTTGGATGGGGCTTGGAGCCCCTGATGCAGTGGGAGGTGTCCCTGCCCGTGGCAGGGGTGGGACTGGATGGGCTTTGAGATCCCTTCCAACCCAAACCATTCCATGATTCTATATCTGTGCACATTGAAACATGCATCAAATTATTATATTTCATATCGTAATTAAACCTCCCCAGCTCTAGTAGAGACTGTTATGCTTTTATAAAAACAAGAGGGCTTTAGCTAATCAGTCCCTTTCTCACCGTGTGGATTAGGTCAATTAGCCATTTATTACACTTCAAGATGATGATGATCCTGTGGGCTCAGTAAAGTTGTTTTTTTCAAGCAAGCAGCATGAAATCGCTTCCCTTCCCAGCCCATCAGCATCAAAACAAGCTTGGAGCTCTCTCCACATATAATCAACGTTCCCTGTGCTACGCTGGGCTGCTTGTTCTGGTCAGAAGCTTTTCAATAGCCCTAGAAGGAGGATTTGAGTCCTGAAAATCGCTGCAGTTAGAATATTAAAGTTTATAGTGTTCATTTGTTGTCAGAGGGAGGAGGAAATATCAACCATAAAATAAAAAGTCCATTAAACATCCAAGGCCAGTTTGGTTCATTATCTGCACCAGTGCCACGCGGCTCTGCTTGTGCATGAAAGAAACTGGTCCGTGGGAGAAGATTTATGCCTTGAGCAACAAAAATGTAATTGGAAATCATTCTGTGCAGATTGAAGAGCCCACACCGAGGGGAATCAAAACAGTAGGCAGGGAATGAGAGAGGCATGAAAGGGCTGATGCCAGGAATTCCAGAGGGCTCATTCCAGCTGGGTTATCTCGGAAGAGTTTGCACAAGCCCCATTTGGTTTTAAAAGTGATTATTCGTTTAAACTGAGGGGTATGTTCCACTATCAGGAGTGGGAGAGGAGGCTCCCAAGCTCGTGCAGGGAGCACTCGAGTTCTCAAAAACTCAGAGGCTCCCACGTTCTGTGAACTCGGAGCTCATCGCCAGTAGTTGCTTATTGCCAAGGAAACCAATCAACCCAATTATACTGACCTGCAGCATTCAAGCATTGATGTTTATGAGGAAGGGGAAAAACTACTGACCCAGCCTCTCCAGCAAAACGTTCCAAGGTGGGCAAGAGATTTATTCTCTTCCCAGTCTCTTTAGTGCACAGACATCCTGGGAATACCAGGGAGTGATCCCACTCTTTTTTGCTCCAGAGGCAGTTGAGTTTTTGTTTCCGTGGGAGCCACGTTCCACCAGCAGATGGTACACAACAAGAGAAAAAGAACTTCCCAGGTCTGTTAACTATCTTCATCATGAAGTTCTGAAGGCCAAACGGGAAACCAGATCATTCAGTCACAGTCCTCTGAGAGACCCCAGTGATGCAAGTCTCACCACTTCATACAGGTGAACCCCATCTTGTAGAGTCCTAAAATAATGGGATGGTTTGGGCTGGAAGGGACTTCAAAACCCATCCAGTCCCACCCCTGCCATGGGCAGGGACACCTCCCACTGCATCAGGGCCTCCAAGCCCCATCCAACCTGGCCCTGAACCCCTCCAGGGATGGGGCAGCCACCCCTGCTCTGGGCAACCTGGGCCAGGGCCTCCCCACCCTCACAGAAAAACATTTCTGCCTGAGATCTCATCTCAATCTCCCCTCTTGCAGCTCAGAACTGTTCCCCTCATCCTGTCCCTGCCCTCCCTGATCCAGAGCCCCTCCCCAGCTTTCCTGCAGCCCCTTTC